>CM037866.1:37304983-37410047 GCA_021292105.1 Anadara kagoshimensis
ATTTTTTTACAATTACAAAATATAGGCTTTATTCCAATGACAGGACATATGGCAATTAAACCAGTTGTAAATAAGTCAGCTGAAGAAATTGTTTGTGAACAAAATTTGGCATGATCAGTCATTATTTAACACTGCCTATGTCTAAGTTGCATATTAATGAAATCAATTTGCCTACAGAAACAAAATAGTCATCAATCAGAAAAAGATATTACTGGTAATACTACAAAAACATTTTATTCAAACAAATTTTTAGGAATTACTTGTTATATTTATCATCAGCTGAAAAATGAATCCACACTGGCTATTTATGTGTTTCTAATTATAGAATCGGGGCCATCTTGGATGTAACATAAACATTTAATGACCATTTATATGTATTTGCTATTTATAGTAATGCCAATGGTGGCCATCTTGGATGACACAGAAAGTTGATTTGTACAAACTTTAATCTACTCCACCTAGGGACTTTCCACATTAAATTTGGCTTCATTTGGGTATGTGGTTTCAGAGAAGAAGAGTTTCAAAGAATTGCCTAAATTTAGCATCTAATTTGCATATTCCGCTAATTATGAGCAAACAGAAAAAGTTACTGAAAAATCCGTTACATATATTAAATGGCTAGACATCTACTTTCTAAATCTCAAATTTGAACTAAATCGGTTCTAAAATAAACATGTAACGACCATTTATAGGTTTTTGCTATTTATAGCAATGGCGGCCATCTTGGATGATGCAGGAAGTTGATTTGTACAAACTTTAATCTACTCCACCTAGGGACTTTCCACATTAAATTTGGCTTCATTTGGGTATGTGGTTTCAGAGAAGAAGATTTTCAAAGAATTGCCTAAATTTAGCATCTAATTTGCATATTCCGCTAATTATGAGCAAACAGAAAAAGTTACTGAAAAATCCGTTACATATATTAAATGGCTAGACATATACTTTCTAAATCTCAAATTTGAACTAAATCGGTTCTAAAATAAACATGTAACGACCATTTATAGGTTTTTGCTATTTATAGCAATGGCGGCCATCTTGGATGATGCAGGAAGTTGATTTGTACAAACTTTAATCTACTCCACCTAGCGACTTTCCACATTAAATTTGGCTTCATTTGGGTATGTGGTTTCAGAGAAGAAGATTTTCAAAGAATTGCCTAAATTTAGCATCTAATTTGCATATTCCGCTAATTATGAGCAAACAGAAAAAGTTACTGAAAAATCCGTTACATATATTAAATGGCTAGACATCTACTTTCTAAATCTCAAATTTGAACTAAATCGATTCTAAAATAAACATGTAACAACCATTTATAGGTTTTTGCTATTTATAGCAATGGCGGCCATCTTGGATGCCGCAGGAAGTTGATTTGTACAAACTTTAATCTACTCCACCTAAGGACTTTCCACACCAAATTTGGTTTCAATTGGCCCAGTGGTTTCAGAGGAGAAGATTAAAGTTTACGCACGGACGCACGCACGGACGCACGGACGCACGGACGCACGGACACACGCTTCACCATGGCATAAGCTCAGCTGGCTATAGCCAGTTGAGCTAAAAATCAAAACGAAACCGGAAACTCCCATCATGCAAGCGTGGTGTAAACAACCTGTATCCAAGCGGCCATATTGAGTAATGCTTATTTACTAAACACATCGCAAACGTCAACTCGTGTGGTTTATTTCTATAGCCGATATGATTGTGATTTAAAAGACTGTGTGAAATTTAAATTGAATATCTCTTGATTCGTTACAATGTCGGGAAAATCACCTCGTACCGCATTGACATTGGAGCAACGTGTAGAAGTCATTCGTAAATCGAAAAAAGATGGATTATAAGTGCAAGAAAATTAGCTGATTTATTTGGTGTCGGTCGGACTCAGATTAATCAAATTCTGAAGAGAAAAGCTGATGTGTTATCGGACTTTGAGTCAAATATATCATCAGAGAGAAAACGTCAATGTCTTATTATTATCATAATAAATTTGAGTTTGTGTGTTTTTTACGCATGAGAGTGACCCTTCAGTCTGCCAGGTGATTGAAGGTAAATATTAAATCCTGGTAATTTTGAATAAACAAATATTTTAAAAGAGTATTGAATCTTAATTGTATCAACAAAGAAAACAAAGAGAAAAACCAGCATACCCTCAAAAGATTTTATGGCTGTCATCACAGTATTGTTGACCCAATTTTGATTACACACCTGGCAGGTGTAGATAGCTAAACAGGAGGTACCGAGGTGGTGCTTACCCCTCTGCAGCAAACAGTCTCACTTCCCTGGTGGAAGTTCACATTATATCAACAAAGAAAACAGCATAGAGAAAAACCAGCATACCCTCAAAAAGTTTTATGGCTGTCATCATAATATTGTTGACTCATTTTTGATTACACACATGGCAGGTGTATCTAGCTAAACAGGAGAGGCTTTCCCTTCTGGGGCAATCAGTCTCACTTCCCTGGTGGAAGTTCACATGTTTTACCTAACTTGTCAGTTTCAAAGTTTTTAATTTGCTTCTGGATTGTGATTGAGACATGGATTAGTATGTTTGTTTACAATACAATTCATTAATGCAATATGTACCAAGAATAATATAATGTGTCAAAGCAGATTCGGTTTGTCCTTCAGAACCTGTCTATAAAGGCCACCTGTCTATAAAGGCCATTTTTCAAACTTCCCTTGGGTGGCCTTTATAGACAGGTTCGACTGTATAAAGAACAGTATGACATGTAATTGGATTTAACCATGCTGTTTGATTATGCAGTCATTTCTTAGCCAATTAAGATTATCTTTTACACAGAACTGGTTCATAGGAAAAAATTAACAGGAAAATCTTGTAGATATAATCGGATATACAACTAAACATTACAATAAATAAATAAATAAAATATCTCAAAAAATAATAATACTATAATTGTCTAAATTTCCTGCAAGTTAAAATTTGAAATTTCTCAAAAACTAAGGTATACTCCCTCATGCAAAGTATTTCATTAGCTTAATTTGGTAAAATATATTTTGATCCTTTGGGTAGCTTTTCAACATGATTGGGAATTGTATTCTGAAACGGCCGTCTAGTACTGTAAATTAAAATTGCTATAATATGTAATTCAAGTACTATTTTGGCCAGGTGAGCTAATAATAAAAGTAAACCTCAGTAACTGGTCATAATCTATGACATATTTTGAAATAATAGCTAAATTAATGATAATATAAACACCCCTGTTTTTAATGCACAACACAGTTTCTGAGCAAGATGTGACAGTGTTACAGTGTTGGCCTCGTTTTGATCAAGTCAATATAATGGTTCACCAAATGTGACTCTCATCTATTATGCCACTGCTGTACTGTTATATTCAAAGTAAATCTTAAATAGTGAACACCATATCACATAAAAGAACAATATGGCATGTAATATGGATTTAACCATGCTTTATCTATGTAGTCACTCGTGTCAACAAACATTATGTTCATAGGAGCATTTTGTAGATTTATAGACTATAAAACAGATCACTACAATAAATATTAAATACAATAAATAATGTTTACAAATAATAATACTTACAATAAACAGTAAAGTTTACAGATTTTGTTCTGGTATAAGTAGTTATATATGGATGTTGTACAGTACATGTACACGTTTTCCCATTAAGGTTTCTGTCTACTTTTAATTGTACATATGAACTAGCCAATGTTCCACTGTTGTTTGGGGTTCCTGTTTTTCCTTCACATAACCAATTGATCGTAGATAATGGATAACCACCAGACTGTTGACAGGTTAATGTTATATCATTGTCACCTTCATACAAAATTGTTCCGGTGGTGTATCCTGTCAGAGTGGGTTCTTCAGATGGAATATCTGAAAAATAATTCCAACATGATAATATAATAGTATAGTTCAGACTGCAAATTCTATAAGGGCTACCATTAATGCTGAAACGTTTACATATGTTCACGATACAGTTTTGATTTTGACCTGTAAACGTTTACAAAAAAAGTAAACGGTTAAATGTAACCATTGACTACCATATTGTACTAAGTAACAATGCTCATCTATATCATGTTTATCTACTACATTTAATGAAATATAAAATAAAACATATTGTTCTGTTTTTATCCACTTTTCACTATCAAATCATAAAACAGAGTTCGTACAGACATTTGGACTCCAAATTTAAGGACTTTTTAGGGTCTTTTCAGGGTCTTATTTGCAAGTTCAAGGCCTAATCAGAAAGACCATTTTAGCAAAAAAATATTGTTACAAAGACAATTAAATCAATTAATACTTTCATGTCCATAGCAACGACACTTGAAGTTGATAAGGTTGAAGTTGGGCGTTTGGGAGGGCCAGATATCTTTAAATTACTCATTTCGAAGTAACTTATTGTTTAATTAATTTATTTATATCTGTTTTTTTGCAACCACTTAATATCCAAATACAGACACCCAACTGGCCAAATTCAAGGACTTTTTAGGGCCTTCAGGAAAAATTTAAGGGCTTTTTAGGGTCAGACTTGTTTTTAGGTTCTTTTAAGGGCAAACCCCAAAATTTAAGGACTTTTCCAGGTCTGTACGAACTCTGTAAAACAACAAAAATATACTTTGTTGTTTAATTATTGAGTTGTCATATTACTGATTGATCCTGTGGCAAATAGCTAAACAAGAGGCCCAAGAGCCTTAACGCTCACCTGAGAGTATGTCCATATTTCATGCAGTCGTTCAATGGTCAATTTAAAAAATTAAAGAGAATGTCCAAATTTTAGCAGGTAGGGTCAATATTTCAGGATTTTAATTAATGATAACTTGTCCTAAGAATACTCCATCTTAAACATTTAATGTCTAGCTGCAGTATAAACAGCTAAAACAGTAAAACAGAAAAAAACATTAACCATTTAAGTATTTGTTTGCATCTGTGACCTTGACCTTTAAACCAATGGCCTCTATTCATAATTATTTACAATTGTCATTGTTTCTCCTTCTATGAAACATTTTGAGCAATTGTATGTCATAGTGTTATAGATAATATTGACGTCATCATGCAAATGTGTCATTTACTTGTTATGTCAAATCATGGCGTTTGAATACACTACATTCACAAAGTATCCTCTGACGTTCCATTCTCTTTTTATCTTTTTACGGTTAAATAATACAAGGGAATGTTTTATGTGCAATAGTTAATCAATGTACTTTTGGTTTTAACATGAAAATTTGACTTTGTCTAAGTAATGTTAATAAAACTCATGGTGAGTGAAAGAACTATTTTTGTTATCACTTCCATTTTTCTGAAGGTGGGTGTCAAGGCAGAGTTAGTATTAAATGTTTCAAAATAGACACATATTTGGCAATTTTTTTAAATTGTAGAATGTAAATATAAGAAATGATATACTTTTTTTCATTATCGATACAAGTATGAATAACAATGGCAAGTCCAAATTGTATGATAGCGAAACAAAAATGATCATTACATCAATAGCAACATTCCAATATACATTTCTATACGAAAAGGTGATAGTTTTTGAGATTATTTACCATTTCAGTATTTGTTGCATGTGACCTTGATCTTTGACCTATGACCTTTACTCATATATCAAAATGATCGTTAGGCCAGTATCTAAATTAATCTAATATACATATGCCTATACATGTATACATTATAAGATAATTATCCATACTGGTATTTGTTTGCTTTTGTGCCTTTGACCTTTGAACCCATGACCTTCATCTAAATATCAAAATGACCGCTAGGCTAATACCTACATTCTTCTAATACAAATGCCTATATAAAAAGTTGATAGTTTTTCAGATATATAGACAAATACACTAATTTTAGAAATTGCCCCCTTAAGTACTGGTACCTTGACTTTTTCAAAATTTTGGCCCCTACAGCTAGGATTGTGCAAATCTAAAACTAAGTATGTATTACATGAAATACCTCATCCATATCTCTTGTATGTTCAGAGGAGATGATTTTTAAAGATTTTCTTTATGAAGCCCAAAGGACTATAACCCCTTCTTTTGTGCAAATCTTCACCTAGACAACGTTACTGCCAAATATTCAATTTGGCTCAGTAGTTTTTGGAGAAGTTGATTAAAATGTGAAAAGTTTACACACGGCACACAACAGACGAAGAAAGATGGAGAAGGTGCTGAAGAGCTGAAAACCCACATGTTACATGTTCTATAACACTATATATCTTTGTAATGTTATATAAAGACTAAAATACATAAACATGTATGGGTGTAAGGGGAATTCGATCACTTAGTGGATTTTGAATAAATAAATAGCCAAATACATGTATATCAAAGTAGTTAATACTAATAACAAGAGGCCCATGGGCCTTAATGCTCACCTGAAGCTGAGTACATATCTCATGCAGAGGTTCAATGGTCAATGCCATTAATTAAAGAGAAGTCAAAATTTTCAGCAGTAAGAGCCAATTATAAGGATGGATTTTTGCAAATTTATTACACCTTGTCCTAAGAATGCTACATATAAGATATCTAAAGTCTAGTTACAATATATTATTTTTAAACAGCTAAAAAATCTATATATCAAAATGATCACTATCCAAATGCAGGGCTCCAAGTAGCAAGTAAATTACTCGCATATGGGACTAAAAATCAGATGTGACTAGTAAATTTCTGATGCAATCGCCAAAAGGCGATCAATAAATACAGAGGCTGCGACCGAAAATTTATTTTTTGTACTGAAAAGATCGCTTTATAACCAGGAGATGATCATGTAAACATCGTTTTTTGCCAAAAGATGATCATGTAAACAATGTAATTTGGTACACCTCTGCCGCTAGTGTTGTATACCGTTTGTTTATAGCCCCTGCTCATATACACAGGAACCCCGTCTGTGTTATGCAGGTCACACAAATGCTTTTAACTTATGATAATCCTTGCTAATATACAAACGTACAAAAGATTGCGCATTGCTATAGAAAACAACATGGCAAAACGAGCCAGAGGGACACGGGAAATTGTACTCATTCGGTTTTGGCACACCAACCATTCCGAAATTAAAATGTGTTGCCAATAATGAATAACAAATGCCCACAGCTGCATCAAGCAAGCGAAAGTTTTGAATGAATTTTCTAGGTTGTATGTAAAGAATGCGCAAATGTTTTGTAAAATTTGTGAAAGTGCTCCGGAACTTGCCAGTAAAACAGACTTTGTCAATAGTGGGTCAACATCATTAAAAAAAGAAAAACTTTAAAATCGTTTAAAAATTCAGCTATTTTGTATCATTGCATGATCATGGGGAACTTTTGTTTTTGTCGATCAAAATATTTAACCCTGGCTAGTAAATTTTTGCCTTGGCTAGTAAAAATAAAACATGGTAGCCAGAAGGCTAGTGAAACCCAAATCCTACTTGGAGCCCTGCAATGCCTACAATATTCCAATATATGCCTATACAAAAAGTTTATAGTTTTTGAGATGGTTGCATCTGTGACCTTGACCTTTGAACCTATGACCTTTATTCATATATCAAAATAACCAATGTGCCATTACCTACAATATTCTAATATGCATGCCTATACAAAAAGTTGATAGTTTTGCAGATAATTAACTATTTCGGTATATTTTTACATCTGTGACCTTGACCTATGAACCCATGAACTTAATCTATGTATAAAAATGACCGCCATGTCAATACCTACAATTAACTGGAAATCCCATGCCATTATCACCATGATCACCTCATATGTTTAAAAATAGCATTTTTTATCAAAGGTCAAAAATGGAACATGACCTTGACCTTTGACCTTGATATCTATGGGAAAAAAATAGCAAGACAAGATCAACTATCTTTTAGTTTTAGAGAATAAGATTTTTTGTATTTTGGCTATTTTTAGTAATGGTGGCCACCTTGTTTGGCGTGGCTGTACTTTGAACAAAATTTTGAAAGCCTATTACCCAGGCATGATATTCATGAAGTTCCATCAAATTTGGCTCAGTAGTTTCAGCAGAAGATTTTTGAAAAAATTTTAACGGACAACAGACACCGAAAGACGATGACGGATGCCAAGTGATGGCAATAGTTCACCCTGGACCTTTGGTCCAGGTGAGCTAAAAAAAATCCGTTTTTATCGTGAACAAAATTTGAGTTATTGTACCTTTTTAAAAACCATCTTTTGGTAATTTTTTACACTCAAAGAACAAGAGGTCCATAGGCCTTAATGCTCACCTGAGGCTGAGTATATATATCTCATGCAGAGGTTCAATGGCATTAACAAAATAGAAGTCCAAATTTTCAGCAACAAGAGCCAATTATATGCAAGAATTTTTGCAAATACATGACTATACAAAAATATTTATAGTTTTTGAGATAATTAACAATTTCATTATTCATTTGCACCTGTAACCTTGACCCTTGA
This sequence comes from Anadara kagoshimensis, assembly GCA_021292105.1. Taxonomy (NCBI): domain Eukaryota; kingdom Metazoa; phylum Mollusca; class Bivalvia; order Arcoida; family Arcidae; genus Anadara; species Anadara kagoshimensis. The sequence goes on from CM037866.1 coordinate 37,313,362, forward strand.
ACCAATGAACACGATCAAATGGCCAATACCTACAATATCCCGATATACGTGTCTATACAAAATGTTTAAAGATTTTGAGATAATTAACCATTTCAGTATTCATTTGTATCTACGACCTTGACCTTTGAACCCAAGACCTTCATTCATTTATCAAATTGATCATTGTGCAAATGACTACAATATTCTAATATACATGCCTATATAAAAAGTTTATAGTTTTTGAGAGGATTAGCCATATCAGTATTCTTTAACATCTATGACCTTGACTTTTAAACCTATGACCTTCATTCATATATCAAAATGACTGTTAGGTCAATACCTCCAATATTTTAATAAATAACCATTTCAGTATTTATTTGCATCTGTGACCTTGACCTTTGAACCTATGACCTTTATTCATATATCAAAACAACCATTGTGCCATTACCTACAATAATCTTATATGCATGCTTATACAAAACGTTAATAGTTTTGCAAATAACCATGAACCCATGACCTTGATCTATGTATCAAAATGATCGTCATGTCAAAACCTATAATTCACTGAAATTCCATGCCATAAACACCTCAAATGTTTTAAAAAGTAGCATTATTTATCAAAGGTCAAAAACTGGGACATGACCTTGACCTTAAACATCTGTTGGAAGAAAATAGCAAGACAAGATCAACAGTGAAAACTCCATACAATTATCTTCAGCCATTATTGAGTTATAACAATAAATGTCTCATTTTAAAAATATCATGATTTCCCCAATTTTCATGATATATACAATTTTAATGTTCCCAGGTATTCTGAATCCAAATATCTAATCAAAATTTGCCTGCACCTTTTGGTTTCAGAGAAGAAGATTTTTTTGTCTTTTTGCTATTTTTAGTAATGGTGGCCATCTTGTTGGGCGTGGCCAAACCCCGAACACAATTTTGAAAGGCTGTTACCCAGGCATGATAATCGCCAAGTTTCATCAAATTTGGTCCAGTAGTTTTGGAGGAGAAGATTAAATTGTAAAGTTTACACACGACAGACGACACACGATGATAGATTGCAATAAAAACTTGGGTATTAAAACCACAAGTGAAAACCAAAGGTCTCATGTGAAAATCACAGGTATAAAGACCAAAAGTGAAACCATGAGTATTGAGACCACAAATGAAAACAACAGGTATTGAAACCTTTGGCTCAGATGAGCTAAAAACTTGCTGCTGTTGTTACAAATGTGTTGTACAGTCCCAAAAACTTAATTGTGCATGCTTGCTATTCGAAATTTGCATACTGTAAACATGGTTATTTTTGTAGGGGGTTAAAAGTGCAATTCGGTTGTTCAATTCATTTTGCCTGGGGGTTATTTTTGTGATTTTATCTTAGAAATAATACTTTTTACAATTTTGACTAAATAAAGAATAAACACAAAACTTGTAATTAGAGTTTCTTCCTTTGATCACAGTCTGAACTTCGAACTTCAACAAATCCAAAGGTGACATATGACCTTTGACCTAGGAATATATAAGTAGTGTTTGTAATTTCAACACATAAACATAGGTACCAGTAAACATGGATGAATAAGGGATCAGGAATGGCTTCAATCATTAAACAAACAAGAAACAAGAGGTATTACGAGAAGGCCTGATAAAATTTACAGATGACCATGTATTTACTTATTTGTCGACGGCTGTAATTTCCGTTACACGTTACAACTTGAAAGAAAAACTCATAGTTAACTTAATTAATTATCTATCTATGTATTCAATTTCAGACTTATTTGCTCAAATTTAATAAAAATAACACAAATTATAATGACAAAAATACAATATAGAGAAAAAATTTCCTTTAAACTTTACTGTAACTTTAGGACTTTGCCGTTCTTCTAAAATGCCTAGAAAATTTGAGTCAGATTATCAAAATTTTTATGTCGGCTAATTTAGTCGCATTGGATTTTAAAATTTAAAAAAATTTATCTATGGAAATATATGGTATTTCAGTCATGTTGTCAAAAGGTAAGTTGTTATAAACATATATTAAATTTTTAGTGATTAAAATAGATATTTTGAATTGTTATAAGTTACAGAAGTACAAATGTAAATTTTATTAGGATAACAGAGCTTTAAACACCCGGGCCTGGTTTTGTAAAATGTGAAATTTTTCATGACATTTTTTCATTCGAGAAAATAGCGAAAATAACCCCAACGCAAAAATAATCATGCTTACAGTAAGTGATCAAAAACACATGGTGATCGAGAACACATGACGAACCCATATATAGTACTCACAATAAACATCTAGTGTAACTGTTTCTGATGTTACCGGTTGTCTCCCTTTTATATTTACTGCTGAACACTGAATAGTTTTTACACCACCTCTAGTAGCTGTTATAGTTTGTGTCACTGTAGTTACAATCAGACCATCACTCTGTGTATCTTGTCTCTCTGTCCTCTGTACCTCAGTAACACCAGTCGTTGTAACAGTTATATTAGCTTTAGGACGACATCCAGTGGTTGCACAATAAAATGTCTTTGGTATATTTTCATATATAACATTTTTATTTGGGTATTTAGAATCACCATCTATAAACACATTGCTTACTGGAACTGAAATAAGGAAAAAATATATGTTAAAATGGAATGTCAAATATAGTATATATAAGATCTTAGATGAACTTTATTAAACAAGTTCAATAATTAAATATGTCATGAGCCTTGACATATTTAACCCTCACTAGTCTAACAATCTATATATCAAATAGCTCAATGTATTGAGACACAACAGCATTGAAATGTTATCTGATGCCATATAAAAACAGCTGATCTACTGTAAATGAAAATATCATCCAATTTGGGCCAGTTTTAGAGGAATTAATTAATATGTGAAAGTGTACACAAAATGTATGAATGACAACCGACTAAGGTAATCTAAAAAGACAAATAGCAGTGTGTGAGCTTAAACTTCTAAATAATTTCTGTATCCAAGATGATTATCCTAAAATGAAATAAAAATCCTTCAAGATCCTAAAAATAGCCTTCAACAGTTTTCACATGACCTCACAAGGCGCTGATCCTACATAAATGATGTCACTGTGTTTACATCAACTGAGATCGAGAGTAGCTGTGAGAGTCCCAGATTCAGTAACTGGCATACAAACATGTTTCCTTGGCAGCATGTTTGGCTTAGATTGTAATATTCTGGCCAGTTTTTGTACCAGGCACATTATACAACTGTTTAATGAATGTTACCCAAACTTTTGTTTTTTAATGTTACCCAAACTTTTGTTTTTTAGCCACATGTCACCAAGATCAAGGATGAAGCAAAGTAAAATGAATGAGAGTGCATCATGAATACTGTAATGATATTTTTCTCATGCTTTAAACCAATCAAACACACGGAAAGTGATCACGTCACATTAAATTGATATTACCAGGACACGGGTACCTATGTAATATGAATATTGTCAACCATTTTATTACAATAATTATCAGAAGAATTTTAAGTGATTTACTTAATTGTATATAGACAATGGAATTTCTAGAAAGGTTCCAAAATAATTTGGAATATTTAGACAGAAATTTAGTAGAAGCTGGTCATCTGGCCCTTTTACTGATTTGACCAAATGACTAACTCACTCCTTACCCATTTGTCCCTTAATCAACTTGTCACCATATTTTACTGAGATAGATTGATATGTCCGTGTCCCAGTCAAATATATTTAACTTAATTGTATGTCAGCAGCTGTATATAAAGTGAAAGAAATAAAACTATTATCTTTGTTGTACTACTTAAAAAAACCAAAATAACTATTGTGAATACATTAATTACTCTGTCATTATATTGAATGTAAACAAATTACCATAATTAAAGGGATACTGAAGTCTAGGGGATTATGACCAAAATCGATAGTCATAAGTACAATATTAACAATAAAATTCAAAAAAATAAAAAATTATTCCATTAAGATATATTTTTCGCTATTTGAAAATTGCCTAAAATCATCGCCGCATCTCTTTAGTGTTGGAGGTGAGAAGAACACGCTGTGACGTGATGTGTGAACAAACCTCGCCATGCTATCAATAGTGTGGTTACAGTATAGTGTAAAAGTTGTTAAAAATATTGTTTGAGTATGGTTTTGTGTGCAACCGTTGATTGTAAAAATAATTAAAAAATTATAATAACTTAGAACTTGTCTCTATTTAGACTTATCTTAAATTGAATAATGACTAATATCGGCTAAATCATGTGCACAGTGATCTATGTATCAACTGACCTAAAACGATAAAATATTCTTTTATTTTTCCACGATATCGATAAAATCTCAATTTCTTAAAAGTAGAATTTACATCCCTTCCTCGCATACAGGTAATTAAGAGATTATCAGTAACCTACAGTACCTTTAGATCCTGTTTATTAGACATTCCATCGCCGGTAATCAAGAGGTAGATCTACCTTACAATATACAACATAGATCTGAAGACTGATAGGTGTTAATAATTAAGTGATAAAGTCTTCACGATATCCCATATTAAATATAAATATCATTAATTTGGAAAGATGCATTAAATATTTAAATATTTCAAAAGATTGATTAACGAAAGTATAAATTGATGGGTCGACTGTCGTGACTGGTGGTATGAAATTAAAATTATTTAGATTAATGAAATATTTGAATTCGTAAATGCAATTTTAAACATCAAAAACTCTTAATTTAAAAAAGAAATTCCCCCGCTTCTCATGTCATTGACGCAAAGAAAAAAAAGAAAGAAAGACAAGTCTGTAACAGTGTGATCTAGTTCAGGACAATTTTGAATGCTTACGGCTAGAGTCCGTCGAGGCCCGTCCTTTAAAAAATTGTATAAATTTACTTTTGAATTAATTTCCATACAATGACGTTTTCAATTAGACTTGACAAATTTCATGAAAATCTCTTAAACAAGAGGCCCAGGGGCCACATCGCTCACCTGAGCAACTTGCTAGGTAGAAGCCGAAATGAGTTCAGTATTGAAGTGAGTGCAGGGGAGGGAGGTTTTGTACAAACTGAAATCTATACTTCCTACCGATGCTTTTCACTAAACAATTTGTAAGTATTTCTATGTACCGTAAAAGGTTGATGTTTCGACAAGCCTCGGCTTATTCCGTTACCTTTTTCTTACAGCATTTCAACCAATGAAATAATTTTAAAAAAAATTTTCATCATGCAATCTACCAATCTCAAAAGAGAGAAAATGCATAGGCCGAATACTGTAATCGGGAAATGGCAAATAGAAATTATAGAATACAGCAGGATTTACATTAAAAATTAGCTTTTAAATACAAGTACAACGAGTACTAATGTAATGATGGATGCATCATTACAAATAAGGCGCCCAAACGAATAAAAATCAAGAATTTTAAACTTGTAATATCGAGATTTAATTTTATATATAGAAGTAGTACATGAATCCAATTGGTTGAAATTCAAACAATAGGCAAAGTTGATTGACATCACCTATACCCAATATCACAACCTGTTGTTTTGATGAGTTAATGATGTTATGATTTTAAATTAATCCAAGCATTTACCCATGTAATGTCATATTGACAACTAAATGCAGCTACTCTATCGAATTGAATAAATCATGCCCCAGGGATAACTGACCATTAGTGTTGCTTATAAAAACAGATTTTGCTTGAGAGCTTTTGGACATGGATCAGTGATTACTCAAGTGTCCTAAACAATGAAAATTCATGCTTATTGTTTTAATTCTTAAACAAAATGATAGCAACCATCCCATGAAGAAAACTATAGTTTTAGGGTGGGGATCTCAAAGTTAGTACCTAGACCTACCTGTCCCCACCCTCCTATTGAATGACCATATGGGTTTACTTCAGTATCAATCTATTCAACTTTTCATAAAGAATAAGAAAATATATATGTTAGGGGTGGGGATCTCAACTGATCAAAAGTTAGTACCCAGCCCCGCCTGTCCCCACCCTCCTCTGGAATAACGTCATTTGTATTTCTGCAGTATTATTCTATTCAACTTTAAAAGCCGAACCGGAAAATATATAGTTTCAGGATGGGAATATCAACCATTTAAAAGTTAGTACAAAGCCTCACCCATTCTCACACTCCATCAAGAATGACCCCATGGGACTTTCTTTAGTATCACTCTATTCAACTTTTCATGTAGAACCAGAAAATATATAGTTTATGGGTGGGGATCTTAACCGTTTAAAAGTTAGCACACTGCCCCGCCTATCCCCACCCTCCCTGATACCCCTGGGAAAATCTTGCAATACAGACTTGTACATCTTGAAACACTGATCATGAATATATATGGTTTTAAAGTACAAAATATAGTATAAATAGCAAAATTGAGCATTATTGTTTTTAAGACCCCGCCCTCCTGCTCCTCCCCTAATGACCCCATGGGCATTTTACCTCGGCCTCTGGGGAAGGAGATGGGGATCAACCTTCCTGTGAAGTTTGGTTAAGATTGGACCAACGGTCTTCAAGAAATTGGTTGGACAAGTTCATGGCCGGAAGAAGAAGAAGAAGAGGAAGAATAATAAAAATAATAATAATAATAATAAGAAACGGTGCAAAAACAATAAGTCGCCAAACTTTGTTTGGGCGCCTTAATTAATATATTTCTCATGAACAATATATTTAACTTTATATCAAAATACTTATATAAAAGAATACAGCATGGAAAATACACTATTATTTAACCATGATTTGAACAAACTTGAATCTACACTACCTGAGGATGCTTCCATTTTAATTTGAGCTTTCCTGGCCTAATAGTTTTTGAGGAGAAGATTTTTAAAGATTCTCTCTATATTCCTGTGTAAAACTTGACCCCCCTCTTGTGGCCCCACCCTACCCCCAGGGACTATGATTTGAACAAACTTGAATCTACACTACCTGAGGATGCTTCCATTTTAATTTGAGCTTTTCTGGCCTAATAGTTTTTGAGAAAAAGATTTTAAAAAATTTTCTTCATATATTCCTATGTAAAACTTGATCCCCCTCTTGTGACCCCTCCCTACCCCCGGGGACCATGATTTGAACAAACTTGAATCTACACTACCTGAGGATGCTTCCATTTTAATTTGAGCTTTTCAGGCCTAATAGTTTTGAGAAGAAGATTTTTAAAGATTTTCTCTATATACTCCTATGTAAAACTTGATCCCCCTCTTGTGGCCCCTCCCTACCCCCGGGGACCATGATTTGAACAAACTTGAATCTACACTACCTGAGGATGCTTCCATTTTAATTTGAGCTTTCCTGGCCTAATAGTTTTTGAGAAGATTTTTAAAGATTCTCTCTATATATTCCTGTGTAAAACTTGACCCCCCTCTTGTGGTCCCACCCTTCCCCCAGGGACTATGATTTGAACAAACTTGAATCTACACTACCTCAGGATGCTTCCATTTTAATTTGAGCTTTTCTGGCCTAATAGTTTTTGAGAAAAAGATTTTTAAAAATTTTCTTTATATATTCCTATGTAAAACTTGATCCCCCTCTTGTGACCCCTCCCTACCCCCGGGGACCATGATTTGAACAAACTTGAATCTACACTACCTCAGGATGCTTCCATTTTAATTTGAGCTTTTCAGGCCTAATAGTTTTTGAGAAGAAGATTTTTAAAGATTTTCTCTATATACTCCTATGTAAAACTTGATCCCCCTCTTGTGGCCCCTCCCTACCCCCGGGGACCATGATTTGAACAAACTTGAATCTACACTTCCTAAGGATGCCTCCACAAAAGTTTAAGCTTTACAGGCCGAATAGTTTTTGAGAAGAAGATTTTTGAAAAATACCAACAAAGTTTCAATAATTCTCAATTATCTCCCCTTTAAAGAGGGTGTGGCCCTTCATTTGAACAAACTTGAATCCCCTTCACCTAGTGGTGCTTTGTGTCAAATTTGGTTGAAATCTGCCCAGTGGTTCGTGAGAAGAAGATGAAAATGTGAAAAGTTTACGACGACGACGACGACGACGACGACGACAGACAACGGACAAATTGTGATCAGAAAAGCTCACTTGAGCCTTTGGCTCAGGTGAGCTAAAAATTAAAATAAAGTACAATATCCACGGCATGTATCATTTACTATGTTATACTGCTGTTTGTGTTCACCATATCATTTCATAATTTTTTCTACTTTGTCTGTTTCACATCTTGATATAAATGAAATTATCTTGACTATGATTTTTCCTTACAAGTTATAACATATTCAGATATAAATGGAATTACCAGGACATGGATTGTACAATTAAAGCAATAATTATAGCTAGCGTCATCTTGATATAAATAAAATAATCTTGAGATATATAATACAATCCAAGTAATAATTATTGACATGACTGGTGACATCTTGATATAAGTGAAATTATTGTGAGATTTGAAGATACTTACATGTAAATACAAAATACAAAATAATTAATACACGTTTAAACTAAAGAGAATGTATTGCCAATTTTCATTAGTTTTAAAAGGACAGCTTATTCCCCGGTTTCAATGGTACACATATAAAAAGAAATTGGGAAACAATTATAACTTAGATTTACAACATAGTTGCAATCTTCTGAAAGAAACGCGTCTCTTATTTTCCAAACTATACACAGGATGAAATAACTCTCCTGTTTATTGTGTAACCAGTAAGTGATCTGACGACGAAACGCATTGAAAATAAAAATTAAAAAGTGAAATTAAATTGTTGGCTCGGAACAATTGTGTGGCGGAAAGGGCTCAATAGGTGGCCAGGTGGCCCAATCGGTAGAGCGTCTTGTTAATATTGTGAAGGTCCCGGGTTCGAGTTCCGGTTACGCCGCTGATTTTTTTCTTTTCCTGTTATATTTGGGGAATCATCTGACCCTGGGCATTGGCTGACCAACAAGTTGGTCCCAGGGGTGGAACCCGCTGGTTTCGATTCAAGGGAGTTGAATAGAAAAAAAGATGGGAGGAATGTGGCAGACCGTGAAGCGCAATCGGTAGAACGTCCCGCTAGTATTAGGAAGGTCCCGGGCTCGAGTCCCGGTGTAGCAGCTGCATTTTTCTCATTCCTGTTAGTACATCAAAAGTAGCTATCCCCTCTTCTGATTCATTTTAACATCATTTTCTGGAAGGACCTATTTATTTATTTTATATACGTATTTATTATAAATAATAGGTAAAAGTGTGAAAAATTATGTTTTTAAAAATTCTTTAAAAATTACAGATATTTATAAATTATGAGACTATCAACATCTTAAAACAAGGTGTGTAAATAGACAACCACTAAAGCAGTTATAAGGTTGGTAAATATACAGGAAGTGTCAATATACCTGTTTCGTAATAATTAGTTAAGTGGATTAGGTACACTCCGATATACAACTAGTCGATCAATATTAAGGGTTTAATTACAGGTGACTATAATAATAATAATTATAATAATAATAATAATAATAATTTTATTCTTATAAACCGTAAATGTTTTTTTTTTTTTTTTTTTTTTTTCATGACTGGCCATGGTTAATGTCTTCTCGTCTTATGCTGTTTCTTGCAATCATTGCTAATCGCAAAACTTCTTGGTTGAAATGCACGATCTCAAGGTCAAAGCTGTCGATTATATACATTTTTAAATAAATTGCAATTTTTAATTTTGTCTTTGATCTGTACGATTTCTGTGTAGCAAATGCATTCCCTCTCAGTGTTCATTGCTCGGCAGTTTCATTATATATGTCCCAAACCTACAAACGATGATCATTATCTATAACTTCGTATGAGTCCGATTTGAATAAATTCTCTGGTTCACTTTCAGTTCCCCAATATTCTGACTCAAAATCGAAAAGATAATACGCCATTTCTAATAATATGGAAACGTCACAACTCGTAAGATGCGACACTTCTGTATATATAAGCAGTAGTTAGGAAGAGTGTTTGTTCACACATGACGTCACAACTTGTTTTCGTACCTCCCGATTGAAGAGTTCCAAAATAGCCAGAGGTTACGATTTTTGATTTTTTAAACTTCTATATCTTTTTTATTTCGGCGAATAAAACGGTGAATTTTCAATATTATAATAATTTACCATAAATTTTCATATTTTGGTCAAATTGGCTAGACTTCAATATCCCTTTAAGCAGAAAAAAACATGCGAGTTATAAATTTCAACCTAAAAAAGAGAACTTCTTCTCTGCATTTCAGACATCTCGTGTTATTTGTTTCATATACAGTGTTTTATTTAAATTAATTAAAACCAATTGATAGATCTGAATGAATCACAAGGTGTCGAAATAAGTCTACAAACTATTGATACAGTTATTTTACATACCTGCCACAGTAAGTGTGTATTCGGCAGTATTACTAGTTCCACCAAATTGGCTATCACATTTCCAAACTATGTTGTTCTGACTATTTGTCATCACATTAGCTGGTATTGTCAGTTTATATATAGGTCCAGATTCACATGTATACTGATATTGTTGATCTGAACCATTCCCAATGTTACATGCACTGTTATAATCTATATATGCTAGAATCGTACCACTTCTTCTCCAATTAATTGATTTTGCGAAGTTACTAGTATCCTGTGGATTACATGTTATTGTAAAAGATTCACCAGCTGCAGCAAACTCCGATGATCCAGTAAGTGTCCAAACTGCATCTACATTAAATAAATACAAAATATAATTCTTGTAGAATTTATTTTCAATCCGTTAAATGAATCTAAGCACTTCATGTTAACCAATGCATGCCTTTGTGCATCTTGTGTTATTGAAAATAATTCTTCACCTCAAATGTTTCAAAAGTTTCATTAAATAGTCAGTATTTTGATTTTAACATATCCATAAATCATGAGTGTGAAATGATTTCTCCCAATTTATTTAGTGTGTCTAACTGCCATGTTAGAATTTGTGTAGCGAGGTGTTTGTGGTAGCAACATTTCTTACAATATGTAGAAGGGTTTATATTTTCACACCAACACTGATGGAAGAATGCATTTACCGGTATGAGTCTAACTAAAATATTTCAATTCTTATTTGCAACAAAAAAGTTCTGAAAAGTATTCACTTCAGGATCAATAATTCGAGAGAAATTTTCAAATCTTTTTTACGAAATGGCAGGGTTCTTTATGTTATGTAGTCATGACAAAAGAGTCTATTATTTACGAATTTTTGGAGTAACTGGGATGACCAAAATTCATTTCATAAAGTAATAAAGAGAATTACCCTTTTTTCAAACTTTTAAACTCAACCTGACCTTTGAGTTACCCTTCATTGTACCCCTTGCGAACCTACATAAATCAAAGTACTGAAAGTACTGAATATCTGCTTGGCTTGATTGTGAATTATGAATCGAACTATGCAATGTAAAAAGATATTGTGTTCAAAAACCATGTTTAAAATATTAAAAATTGAAGTCTGCACTGAAATATATTCAAAATATAGCTGAAAAGTACAAAGGTCAAAAACAAGGTCAAGACTTGACCTTGACCCAATTTTGAAGGTCACTTCATGAAAACTTTAATACTTGAAAACCAAATAACAAAAATTTACATACAGCCAAGATATAACAATGTCAAGCTTATTTCATAAATAATGTCATAACCTGACCTTTGACCTTGGTATCATGTACAAAAACAATGCTGAATCATCATTAACATGTTGACATTATTATTATCAATAGCATCATCATTATCGGCAGCATCAGAACTCAATGCCGTCACCATCATCATCATCATCAGATTTATTCATGTCATCATCAACATGAGGACATTGCCATCATATCATCATCACCATCATCTCTCATTATCGGCATCAAAGAGGTATGATGGGTTTGATACAAGCTTTTTACATTGCCCCCTGCTTGAACAGATGAATGATGTAACGATGTATTTTTAAACACCTGAGGATTTCGCATTCTATAATTAGACCAGGTCTATGTAAAACAACCACTTCATTTTTGTAAAATTGTTTTTTCTTGAAGAGCTAAAGATATTGGACAAACCTTCACATCCATAAACTTCATTTTTCATCTTTATACAATAAAGAGAAAATCTAGAACAGTAAAGTATTAACTTACATCACGCTTCACTAAGAATTCAAGGGTGATATGTGTATATTTATTGTATAAAATATAGCCTGGCTTGATCTGTTAGTAAATAGTGTTTTGAAAAAAGAAAATGCTACTTTGTAAAAACTTATATTTGAAAAAGGAAAAATTTATCAATAGTATTTTATAAAGATAAAAATAAAAAAAAATAAGAAGAAGAATAGTAAATAAAAAGTATAAAAAAATTAAAAATACCCGTGTGGGATTTGAACCGATGTCGTACAGATTACAAGGCGTCCTCGCTACCCACTGAGCTAACCACAGCAGTTAATGCCAGTCGTGTTAAAATATAACATCAGTTGTATGTGGAGTGGTCAGTTTTAATTTTTCCTATTTTTCAAAAAATAATCATCTTCTTATTAACGAATTAATATTATCAAGTGACCACCAGGATTTAATGAATTAAATATAAGGTAAGAATAACACAATCACGGACTTTGCATTTTCTCTGGGCACTAATTTATAATAAATTTTAAAACTGAAATCCCGATAATAATACTCCACTCGGTCGTAATTTTCAATTGATGTGAAAGAAAACAAAAAATTATACATTTAGATCGCAGATGTAAAATATTAAAATAAACTCCAGGTATTGTTAAGGATTTTATAGATAATAATAAAATAAACACTAACGACAGCATGATTCTTTATATCGCAATATATTTCGAATACACAGTATTCCTTATCAAGCTTACATTATAACTGACTTAAAATTACAAAATACAAGATATATGTATAGAACATTATTTACAAATTATACAATATAATTACACAAAAGTGTCACCTGATTAAGTGAAAAACCAATTAGGGTTTAGCCTAAGGGTTATTGGAACACATTCAGTAAGAAAGTTGTCCGATCACCCGCTAATTGTTTATTGTTCCTTCAGAGACGCATTACTGAACATAATAAAACCGGTAGTGCCATATTCAATCATGTGGAAAATCCTGGAGGCTTTACATATCAAAGATGAAAGGCCTACCCTAAATAAACAATTAGCGGGTGATCGGACAACTTTCTTACTGAATGTGTTCCAATAACCCTTAGGCTAAACCCTAATTGGTTTTTCACTTAATCAGGTGACACTTTTGTGTAATTATATTGTATAATTTGTAAATAATGTTCTATACATATATCTTGTATTTTGTAATTTTAAGTCAGTTATAATGTAAGCTTGATAAGGAATACTGTGTATTCGAAATATATTGCGATATGAAGAATCATGCTGTCGTTAGTGTTTATTTTATTATTATCTGTAAAATATTAATATTTGTTTACATATGGGCCAGTTTAACAAATTATGTCAGACGGACATGTGAGTAGCCGATCTTAAAATTTTCTAGATCTACTCAATATTTTATAAACAGATGACATGAAAATAAAGTATTTATTGCTGAAATTATAGCCGTTTTCTGGTGTTTCCTTAGTATATTTTCTATAATTTATTTTTAATTAACATGGGGTCAAAATATTTTTCGTACAGGTATATAGCGGTTTCACCTCGTACGTTTTTCATCAAAACCGCTAAACCCATGTGTTTGACAATCAAGTTTTAAAAATAAATATAATTTATCATCAAATGTGATCCATGTTTATAGTTTTTCTTCCGTAAAACAATTATGTATTTATTTTCAAATGTATCCATTTTATGTCAATTCTTTATTTGGAACGGGATTTCTCCATATTCGAAATTTTCATTTTCATAACAAAATCGTCCGTGAAAATTAAAATTGGTTTTAACACTGATAGCTGTGAATATATTCGCGTTTATTATAAACTTTATTCAACTTAAAACACTGTTTAAAGAGCAAATTATGTATATAATTTTGATGTCACTTAGCGTAAATTAAAAAATCCAATTTGTCGGCGACTGTAAACAACCACATGTAGGTCAAAAATAAGAATGTCGGCTCAAACTGACAAGATTATCATTTTTGTAGGGTTTTCCAAGGGGCTTATACTTAATGGATTTTTATAATTTTTATCTTAAAATCAGTGTGTGCCAAACTTCGTCGGACCGTTGGACAAGTCCAATAAAATTACTGTTGGTCTAATAAAAAATCAGATTTTTCCGGACCGTATGTCCGGTAACCAGTTCGGAAAATAGAGAGCGCCAAAAAATCCGGATTTATAGTACCGATCCGATTTGAATTTTATTACTGCCATCCGACTTCCGTTATTAAAAAAATGTTTAACTTGAAATACTTCCCATGAGCTATTCCAGGGAAACCAATAAAACGGAAAACTACGGGGGCGCAAAATATGAAGAAAACGTTCGTAAACTTTACATTTTAATCATCTTCTCCAAAACTGCTAGGGCAAATTTGATGAAACTTGGTGATTATCGCTTTCTTCCAAGATATCAAGCTTCTTTGCTATGAAATTATAAGATATGAGTACACATGGAAATAGTGCGCCTGGTAAATGAGCGTGAAAGAAGTATATCTGTTTTATCGTGAGATATGTATTCTGAGACGGGTAATGCATTTGGTTACATATGCACATTTGGAATAAATTTTCGGAATACATTTCGGAATCTAGTAAAATATTGCGACGGGATGCATCTAATAATTTCTGCAATTTGGCGAACTGATCTCATGTTTACAATAAAAAGTAGTCCGAGAAGTTTGCTTCCTACGATGTAAAATCATAACTTTTTATGAAATGAACAGCAACGGCAGGTTGATTTAATTAATTCTTCGTGAAATCTACGGAAATTTAAATTTATTTTGAAGGTTATGATAACGTATTTTGATGTTGAGGCAATTGTGTCATATTTTAAAACTGTTTATCGATTAGATTTCACTTTCGTAAAAGGGAGATAATTCGTACAGTGCAAATGACCATATGTGGATTTTAAACATGAAACGGGAGTATTGTGAATGATAATCAGCAGGTAATTAAAACCCAGATTAACAGCAAATGATCCAGTTACATACAACCGCTAGAATGTACCCCCTCTTAGCGACGGTAGGATCTGCAAAACTCTACTTTCTCTGAGCTATCCGAAATGACAAAACGATCGGGTATCATCGACCGTCCTAAAATAGAGAGCGTCCTAAGATTCGAGGCCATTTTTGTTTTCAGTTATTATACGCGAGTATCGTCTCTGCAGTGACGATTTCATGCATTAAAGACAAAATTTAGGTATTTACTGTGAAACTATCCAGAAAAATCAGTTTTCTATTTTTCAGCTCTCAAATTCTTGTTGCGTTAGCAAATTTAGTTCGTTTTCTATTAGAGTCTCGAATCACGGACGGTCGAGGATACAACTTTTTAAAATTTTAATTACCGATTGTCTTTTTCATATATTTATGAAATTATTATTTTCTACCATTTAATTCAGCAATACATGGTTTGGTACATTGTTTCTTTTTGAAAAAAAAAAAAAAAAAAAAAAAAAAAAAAAACTATGCATAGATTGACCCCACCTCCCCCCCCCCCCCCCCCTCCCGAATTTTCGGTTATATTCTGTCTTGCCACAACACCATTTTCCCAACTACGCTGTACAACAGCACGGCAGTGCTATGTTTATTGTAAACACGAGATCAGTTTGCCAAATTGCAGAAATTATTGGATGCATCCCGTCGCAATACTTTACTAGATTCCGAAATGTATTCCGAAAATTTATTCCAAATGTGCATATGTAACCAAATGCATCACCCGTCTCATAATACATATCTCACGATAAAACAGATATATTTCTTTCATGCTCGTTTACCAGGCGCACTATTTCCATGTGTACTCATATCTTATAATTTCATAGCAAAGAAGCTCGATATCTTGTAAGAAAGTGATAGCAAAGTACTCGTTCACTATCGTGAAACGCCGTACAAAAAATGAAATGCTATTAAAAAACAAGAGGCCCATGGGCCTTAACGCTCACCTGAGGAAGAGTACATATCTTATGCAGAGGTTCAATGGTCAATGACATTAATAAAAGAGAATATCAAATTTTAAGCAGTAGGGCCAATAATATGCAAGTATTTTTGCAAATTAATTATAATAATTATAATATAAATATGCTATATATAACATATTTAAAGTCTAGCTACAATATATTATTTATAAACAGCTAAAACATCTGTATATTAAAATGTGCATTAGGCCAATACCTACAATATTCCAATATACATGCCTATACAAAGAGTTTATAGTTTTTGAGATAATTAACCATTTAAGTATTCTTTGCATCTATGACCTTGACCTTTGAACCTATGACCTTCATTCATATATAAAAATGATTGTTGTGCAAATACCTTCAATATTCCAATATACATGCCTATACAAAAAGTTTATAGTTTTTGAGATAATTAACCATTTAAGTATTAGTTTGCATCTATGACCTTGACCTTTGAACCTATGAACTTCATTCATATATCAAAATGATCGTTGTGCAAAAGCCTACAATATTCTAATATACATGCCTATACAAAAAGTTTTTGAGATAATTAACCATTTAAAAAATTCGTTCCCAGCTATGACCTTGACCTTTGAACCTATGACCTTCATTCATATATCAAAATGATCGTTGTGCAAAAGCCTACAATATTCTAATATGCATGCCTATACAAAAAGTTTATAGTTTTTGAGATAATTAACCATTTAAATATTCGTTCAATTCTATGACCTTGACCTTTGAACCTATGACCTTCATTCATATATCAAAATGATCGTTAAGCTAATACCTACAATATTCCAATATACATGCCTATACAAAAAGTTTAAAGTTTTGCAGATAATTAACTATTTTGGTATTCTTGGACATCTGTGACCTTGACCTTTGAACCCATGACCCTGATCTATGTATCAAAATGATCGTCATGTCAATGCCTACAAATAACTGAAAATCCTACGCCATTATCACAAGAAATGTTTAAAAAATAGCATTTTTTATCAAAGGTCAAAAACTGAGACATGACCTTGACCTTCGACCTTGACATCAATTGAAAGAAAATTGCAAGACAAGATCAACAGTGAAAACTCCATACAATTATCTTCAGCCGTTATGAAGTTATAACAATAAATGTCTCATTTTAAAAATTACGTAATTTTACACAAAAAACGCGTAACCTATTTTTCATCTAATTTTCATGAAAAACACAATTTTAATGTTCCTACGTATGCTGAATCCAAATATCCAATCAAAATTTGCCTGCACCTTTTGGTTTCAGAGACGAAGATTTTTTTGTCTTTTTGCTATTTTTAGTAACAGCGGCCATCTTGTTGGGCGTGGCCAAACCCCGAACACAATTTTGAAAGGCTGTTACCCAGGCATGATAATCACCAAGTTTCATCAAATATGGCCCAGTAGTTTTGGAGGAGAAGATTAAAATGTAAAGTTTACGCACGATGCACGACGGACGGTGATAGATTGCAATAGCTCATCTGAGCCTTTGGCTCAGGTGAGCTAATTACACATTTACATTGCATTATGAATACTGTAGCAGGATGTAATGGAATAAAACTATAAAGTTTGTGAAAATCTAGGCCACGAGACAGAACTATGGCAGAATAGGATTTACATACCAAATCATTATCTGAAGTAAACCAGAGTGCTAAATACTTTTTAAACATAAAAAACTAGCCATACCAGTATGTATCTCTCTCTCTCTCTCTCTCTCTCCTTCAGACTCCCGTTTCAACTCGAATGAGCTAAACTACAGACATTAACATTATCTGCTAGTTGAGCATTACAGGTCCTTTTGTGCCTCTTTATTTTAACATTATTTTTGCTAGTGCAATATAAAAAAACTCTAGATTAATTTTTTAATTTATATTTTATTTAATTTTTTTTTCAATAATTTATGTTGGTTTACAATTTTTGTTAATATTAAATTCTAGGTAAAGATCGTTAATTGTTATGAAATTAAAAATAAATATACTGAAGATAAATGTGCGTTTCCTTTACTTTTACCGTTAAGAATGTAACCACATACCTGTCAAGTCTCACGCATTGCGCGTGAGAGTCACGCATTTTGATATTTAATCACGCTCACACGCACACCACTCACTTTCTTACACATATTTATAAAATACCCTTTTGTTCAAAATTTCATACAAATTATTAACGATAACTGCCGATATATTGATTATCATTCAAACTTTTTTTTTTAACTTTTAACTGATCTTTCAAAAAATGTAGAAGAATCACGACTTCCTATTTGACATTTTCCGGACCTTCGGTAATCCGATTTCTTTTCTGTATTTTACCTTTCAAGGCTGCTAGCGGTGACGAATCACCAAGTCACAAGAAAACAAAGAAATTTACTGGTGCTGCCATTTATAAAACTAAATTTGACACTGAATGGATGCGTAAATATCCAGTTTATTTAAAAGTCTAAATCCAAAAATTGTATTTGATCATGTTGTGAGTACATATTTTATGAAAAATTTCTGAGGTTTTAAATGTTTAGTTTTGTTCTTAGAATGCACACTGTGGTACAGCGTACATGGGATATTAAAGCATAAAGTGAGCAAAACAGCCAGTGTAAACAACACCAGCGCGAGTCGAAAGCCGATTTTTTAATTTTTTGTTCATTTTATCATGTGATTGTGTATTGGGGCATCAATCGGACACATAAACGTTTCTATTGAAATAGTTAACTGCATCTGATACACTGTTTAAACTTTGAAACAAATTGATGAAGCGCAAGTGCTCACCTGTGATTTTGACGTTGCTGGGAGTTTTTTTCTAATATTTTAAATTTCACCTGATAAATAAAAATTTTGAAGTGTACAATTCCTCTAGGATGTTAAAAACTACATGTCGACCAAATTTCAGCTCAATGTATTGAGATATAAAGGAGCAGGAGACGTTGGAGGATAACATGCGGTGTACTGGGAATTGCAAAAAGGTGTACTGGGTATTGACAATTAAGGAGCAAATAGGTGTACTGGGAATTGAGGATTCAAATATCTTGCCAGCTGTGCGATTTTCATGTTTTAATGAATTTATATAGAAATTGAGAGGGAGTGTTCAAACTAAGTGTTTACTAAACCATTACAAAGGCCCATGTGTAATGTCAAAATATAATCTGTTCTTAAATTGTTAAAGTTTGACAGTGCTATAGCAATTTCAACTAGTGAAAGTAAAGAAAAAAACTTTGTAGTTTGGAACTGAGCAGGAAAATGAAGATTACGATTTGAGAAATCTTTTAAAATATTTAACCTACTGTCATTAGTTCGAATCAACCAACTAAAATATGACTTATTTATATCAAAGATCAAGATGAGACAGTCGTCAGAAGGAGGTATCTGATGTAAAACAGATCCGAAATGTGACGAGAGTAAAATCAAATGTCTTGAAACTGATTTATAAATAAAAAGTTTTAACAATAAAACACATTCTTTTTTTCATTTTTAACATGTTAAACATAGTTCATAGTGTCATGTGTTTATTTTAACTTTTTATTTACGAAGGCGAATCAATAAGAAACCAGCTTAACCTTTTTTCCGGATTAGATCCACCTCTTCTTTTTAATGTAATGCAGTGCCCTCTAGTGTGATGCACTTATCCATCACCCCAGAACTGAAAAAGACAGGGTCATTTCCACTGACACACTCCTCAACTGTCTTCACGACTTCTTGGTCAGATCTGAAATGACGTCCTCGTGTATCATTTTTCAACTTTAGGAAAAGAAGAGGTCGCTACGAACTCGGCAGAATGTGGCATTTTGCCCCACAGCCTTCACTGTAACTTTGCAACTGTGTACTCTTGCGTTGTCCTGTTGCGGCGGTTTCACGGATCAGTTCTCGGGTGGTCTAGCAAGTTTGCATAGTACACTCCAGTTATCATTGTTCTTCCCTTTGGTTAAAAGTCACACACAATAACGCCTTTTGCGTCCCAAAATACTGTAGCCATCACCTTGCCAGTAGACTAATGCTTCTTAACCTTCATTGGCCTAGGAGACCCAGGTCCTATCCACTGATGACTGCTTTATTGTCTGGCTCATATTATTGTACCAAAATCTCGTATACAGTCTTTAGACGCAAAAGAAAATCATCTTCTGACATATACGCTTTAACAAGGCGCCATATACTGATGCTTTGGTTGCCAAAAATTTGCTCGATAGATTTGTTTAAACAGAAAGCAAATATAGTTTTATCAAATACAGTTGACTCTCGTTATCTCGAACTCGGCGGGGAAATGCAAAAAGTTCGACTTATCCGGAGTTCGAGATAACCGATGTTAAAAACGACAACAAAAGAGAAGCAACTCGTTCACGCCTACCGGAAGTCGCTTTCGGTTTTACAACTTCCGGTTTTATCTTGTCAAACTGTATATTGCCGTTTTCTCCTATATCATATGTATTCAAAATGATATATAGAAACTGCATTATTTATTATTTGTATTTATAATTGAGAATGTAGTATATAAAAATTCGGGAGATTATCTGTTACTTGTTATTAGCCGACAAATAGTGGAGTCCGCTTTGGTTTCCATACCAGTTTCGCTTTGTGTACTTTAATCACCCCAAGCTTCCGGTTGTATTGAGTAATGTTCACATCACACGCTTTCGGAAGCCATGTTCAGCTTGGCAGTAATTATAACACCTGCTAATCTACTTGATGGTTTAATTGCTTATGCAAGGGATAATAATTAAGGGCTTAAGGAAATTGGGAGGTCAGTGCAATGTTGTAATTTTAAAATCAACACGAGGCTGACAGTCAAATATTTTATTTGTGTCGGAATGTGTTTTTTCTACCAAAAAATCTGTAGGGGCTGACAAATTTGATATCTCAAAATTTTTTGTTCGAGTTAACAAATTAATTTTCCTAAATTTTTTGTTCGAGTTAACAAATTTAATTCTCTTAAATTTTTTGTTCGAGTTAACTAGTGTAATTTTCCTACGATTTTCATTCAAGGGGACGAAAATATTGTTCAACATATCCGATAATTCGAGATATCCGACTTCGAGATAACCGGAGTGATTTTGGTTTAATAAAGAACAACTCTGTTCGGACTTTTTAAAAAAGTTCGAGATATCCGGTAGTTAGAGATATCCGAGTTCGAGATAACGAGATTCAACTGTAATATAGAAAAAATCCTAATTTCAACCGATTCGGTTTTCTGCCAATCCACGATAAAAGCTCAAAGTTTATGTACATGTATTCAAAATTTCCAGTTTTTAGACACTGCCATTTTAGGCCTGTCAATTTATCATATTACTACGCGAATAACCATAGCATTTCAGAAATAATGCACTTGGTAAAATATTATATACATTTTTTTAATTCCTTAATATTGGATGTGCAACTCAAAAATATGTATTCCGTTACGCTCTGCAAAAAAGTGCCTAAAACTATACTGACACCTCGATACGCGTGTAATTTTGTATCCGGGTATAAAACATGTATTGAAACAAGGCACAAAAATAATGGCAATGTCGGACAATCGGAAATGGGTTGGTTGGTTAATGTCGCATCAGCAATTTTCCAGTTATTCCCGACGAGAACTAATAATTTTATTAATCTATGAACAAGTTCGTGTATGCATGTGAAGTGCGAGTGTGTTTTATGGTCTGCTTTGTACTAGGGCGCACTCAGGGCGACTTTAACGTGCTAGCTCACAGAGTCAGTATGCCGCAGACAAGTGTACCACTCCCCAGGCACATTATACTGATACCAGGTAAACCAGTAAAGGCCAAGGGCAAGGAAAATTCACTTTCCCACATATGATCTGAGCGGGACTCGAACACACAGCGGTGAGAGACCCTGGTTTTGTATACTGGTGTCTTATTCATTAGGTCACCGCGGCATCTCAATCTGAAATGGGATAGGATGGTCCCTCGTAAAATGAGCTATAAAAAAACTCTACACATTCTAATAAATGTTTTTATGATGCTATATTGTCTTTTTTAGTCTAGTGACATTAACGTAAAGACCACCTCTAAATAAGAACAGCTTGTGTATTGAAGCCAGTATGTTCTATGTAAATGCAACCTACATACTGATAACGGTGCACAGTGCCGGCCACTCATAAGTCATGCTGATATATTTTACCTTGAATCGGCAATTTTTAATCATTATATAGACAAGAACAAGTTCTAATAATAACTAGAGGCTCCCAGAAGCCTGTATAGCTCACCTAGGTAGAGTTGTTGCAGAATGAAAATCAACAGATATTCTAATGTTTAAATAAATGCTTGAAATTTATTACACAATATTTATTTCTATCACAAAATTTCAATATTATTTCAAAACTTAACCATATTTCAAATTTTTTGACAATACATACCAAGTACATGTATCATTGACTTTTCATGTATAATACCGGAGAAATTTACCTTATCCAAAAACTGGTCAATGGACCATGGAATTAAGGTCAAGGACAAAACCCATAAGGCAGTCTGACTGATGTACTATGGTGGCCACCTTGGATTACATGCGAACATGTCGGACACAATATTTCAGGTAGACCACACAAGGACTATTGTCACAAAGTTTGGTTGCGATTGGCCAAGTGGTTTCACAGGAGATGATTTTTAAATGCAGATGTTATTCTAAAATACCAAATGTAAAGATCCAATGACTATTGTGGCCGAGTTTGGTTCCAATTGATTCAAAGAAAAACATGTTTGAACATATTTTCCCATAGGGTCTAATGTTAAAATATGTTCTCCACTGACGGCCATCTTGGATTTTGTGTGGCCCTTAAAAACACCAATGCTATAGGGGGCCACCCAAAGACTATTGTGGCCAAGTTTGGTTTCAATTGGCTTAGGGGTTTTAGAGAAAAAGGTCTTTGAAATTGTTCCCATAGGGTCCAATGTTAACCTATGTTTCCCATTGGCAGCTATCTTAGATTAGGTGCAGACTTAAAAAAACATGGGTTTCAGAAGGTACCATCTAAGGACTTCTATGACCAAGTTTGTTTCCAATTGGCTCAGTAGTTTCAGAGAAAAATATCTTTGAACGTATTTTCCATAAGGTCCAATGTTAAAATATGTTCTCCGCTGGTGGCCATCTTGGATCAGGTACAGACTTAAAAAACACCGGTTTCAGAAGGTATCATCTGAGGACTTCTATGACCAAGTTTGGTTCCAATTGGCTCAGTAGTTTCAGAGAAAAATGTCTTTAAATGTATTTTTCCATAAGGTCCAATGTTAAAATATATTCTCCGCTGGCGGCTATCTTGGATTTGGTGTGGCCCTCAAAAACCCCAATGTTGAAGGGGACGAATCAAAGACTATTGTGGCCAAGTTTAGTTCCCATTGGCTAAAGGGTTTTAGAGAAAACGATCTTTGATATTGTTCCCATATGGTCCAATGTTAACCTATGTTCCCCGCTGGCCGCCATCTTGGATTAGTGGAGACTTAAAAAAACACTGGTTTCAGAAGGTACCATCTAAGGACTACTGTGACCAAGTTTGGTTCCAATTGGCTCAGTAGTTTCAGAGAAAAATATCTTTAAACATATTTTCCCATAGGGTCCAATGTTAATCTATGGTCCTCGCTGGCGGCCATCTTGGATTAGGTGCGGACATGTCGGACAAAATTTTTAAAGTAGACCACCCAAGGACTATTGTGACAAAGTTTGGTTGCAAATGGCCCAGGAGTTGATCTTTAACAACGGACGGACGATGGACGGCAAAAGCTCACATGGCCTTTTAGGCCAGGTGAGCTAATAAAAAATAAGGTACATGTATTACACATATACCTAGCACCAACTGGCTGCAGTTTCACTATCATTTCTCAAGATTTGTCTGATTTTAATAGGCTACTTTTGGTGGAACAGCACATCTCTACTGAGCTTTCCCCCATTTCTTGAATTTAATAATTTTCCGTAACTGCATCATAAGTCAGTGATGAATAGTATGTGTCATTGATTGTTTGTCCCTTTTGGAGATAACCTACCACCAGATTATGATCAGCATCACTGGAAACCAAAGTCATACCCTCTCCAGCTGATGTAACAGTATTGGTCTTTTTTCAAGGTGATCAAGTGTAAACTTTGGCCACTAGGGTGAAATAATGAACCCACGTTTCATCCATAGTAACTAATCTCTGAAAAAAGCACACAACAAAGTGCACTTGATGTGCTTCTGACCAATTGTCAGATGCCTTGGTAAGTTGGTACCCAACTGAAAGCATTTCTAATTGTAAGATTTTCTGTAAGAATTAAATGTAATACATGTATTTCCTGTGAAATGCCAACTGGCTACATACCATTCTGTAACTCGCTTGTCAGTCGTAACAATGTCATAAACTTTATTGACCTTTTCTGGGGTTGCATTAATGACATACCTTCTAGAACAAGGGCCTTTCAGTTGTGTTTAAATCCCACAACCCATATTTTTACTTTGAAATTTGAAGGTGTGGATACCATATTAGTTTGGATATCCTTAAGTGTTAAACATTTTTATGAAAGTATTGAATCACTTTATGTCTCTTAATATTGGCGATCTACCTAATTCAATTTTTAAATCAAGGTTAGAGCCTTTTCTATGAACACCTAATATTAACTTGCACCGTTAAACTTATTTATTATTGTATGCACCATGCATACAAACTGTATCATACATTCGCAATCCCCAATTTCTTTAAAAATTGGGACTTGAAAATAATGATATACACGATTCCCCGTAACCGTAATTTTGCAATTCCCAGTACACTAAAACGATGACGAGAATCAATTCCCAGTACACTCCGTCGATCTTTCATCGTCTCCTGCTCCTTTATTTCGCAATACATTGAGCTGAAATTTGGTCGACATGTAGTTCTTAACATCCTAGTACGCTTCAGAAATTTTAATTAAGAAGTGAAAATTGAAATGTTGAACAGAAACTCCCGGCGACGTCAAAATCACAGGTGAGCACTTGCGCTTTATCAATTTGTTTCAAAGTTTAAACAGTGTATCAGATGCAGTTAACTATTTCAATAGAAACGTTTATGTGTCCGATTGATGCCCCAATACACAATCACATGATAAAATGAACAGATAAGTCAAAAATCGGCTTTCGACTCGCACTGGTGTTGTTTACACTGGCTGTTTTGCTAATATCCCATGTACGCTGTACCACAGTGATGCAGGAAATTGCATATTCTTACTTTGATTTTTAAATTTTTTTTTTAACTATTTCAATAGAAACGTTTATGTGTCCGATTGATGCCCCAATACACAATCACATGATAAAATGAACAGATAAGTCAAAAATCGGCTTGTCCCCCCTAGAGTGGATGCCACATTTCTCTTACTCTTTTCTTCAAATCACACTTGACAGCTGTGTAACCAGAGGAAATGTTTCCTTCAATAAAGTTTGATTTCTTTATACTACATGTGACGGGTAACACTGCTTTAAAAATTCATGTATAGTTGTCACGTTATCTCCTCGTACTCTTCAAAGGTGCCCCCTTATTCGGAAGTGGCAATTCCAATCGAAACTAGTAAAATGCGGTAACCTGAAATACCGGATCAGCCCTGATTTACCGGATCGACCGTACGATTTACCGGATCGGCGCCGGATCGACCCTTATATTGTCACATAGAGTCAAAATGAGGTCAAATATTAGATTTATATGATATCAATGATGAAAAATATATATTATTATTAATTGTTTTAATCATGGATGCTCGAAAAAATCATTATTATTTTTAGTTAAGGTTCAACACTATGCAAATCGCCATGTTGTGATAATAAATGGCATGCCAAAGCAAAAGGACCGCCTTCCTTTAACACTTTGGACCAATCAAATCTTGAAGTCGATCCGTTACGAGACGCAACTGGTAAGTCCATTCAACGACTTTAATTGACTCAACAGGGCTTCGCTATCAGTGATAATAATAGGAGGCATTAATTAGTTGATTGACAGCACGCGGCGGCCTTTTGTCCATGAAGTCCGTAAAAAGTTATTATTGACATAATGTTGCTCGGGTAAAATAATGGCCTGACTTCATAAAAATATTTAGACACAAAAAGTAACTTTTTAAAAATGTTGGTTATTTAAAATTATTATAATGTTTTAATTCTTTCTTTTAAAAATGCGTGAAACTTTGTTCATGTTTAATTTGAAATTAAATGAGAGAGATAGAGTAATTTATATTTAATTACATTACACAGATAAATAATGTTTTCATTGAGTTTTAAACATTGCAATTTAATGTACCATTTCCATGAACATTGCCAAAATATTGTACTATATTGTATATACACTCATAATATATATATGTAGATATATATATATATAATATATATATATATATATATATATATATGGAAAATGAGGAACATTCTTGACTGAACGAAATATTCTTAACTAGGGTTACAAAAATTCATATATTTTGACTGAGTAGATATATCATTATGATCATGAACCTCAAACATATAGGAATAACCGATATAAGTCGCGAAATTAAAATATGATGTGTATTGCGCATTAAATCACGATTATTAATCAATAAACTTTTAAAAAAAAATTAAATAAACATCACAAAGGGTAACTTTTATTATATTTTATTTTGCATTTTACAATAATCCCGAGTCCTTTGGTGTTTATACTGTCTGACGACATCAGGAGGGCACCTGGGTATATCCTCATGCAATGTCGACACGCTCCTATATTACCTGGATCTACCTGCCCATAATTAGAAGGTCTTACATTCACACCTAAGACAACGCTCTTAATCAACTCATTCTTTAAGACCAGTCGTTAATTACTGTGTTTATTCAGTGACACTCGTCGATTTGTCACTGGCTTCAATGTGTTATCACCTGTTAATTACTGGTGACCAAGATACCGGTGAACTTTGAAAACTCGTGGCCAGAAAAATCGCAAAGCGCCGTTTTTTTGTCGCCAGTTAAAAGAAAAAAAATCGCAATTGGCGACGTTGGCGATGCCCAGCGCAAACCCTCCCATACATATTCATTCATTGTAACACGCGGCGATGCCGAATCAGAGGCCTGAGAGGGGTTCTATGAGTTTTCTTATTCAATGAAATGCATTGAAAACGTCACTTCCAATGTCGAGAAGGCCTTCCAATGTACGATTTTTCTCAACCTAAAACTTTAATTTAAATCTACTTTAACTTTCAAAGAAATCTAAAAAAAGTAATCAAGGTAGGATTTTTTTAGTTTACCAGGTCAGCGCTGTACAAATGCACTTCAAACACAACTGCCTTTAGAATGTAACCGTTCATCAAGGCAATATATACACAACATTAAAAACGCATTTGACGCGAAAATCACAAAATTTACCTGTTGATTAAAAACTAAACAACAACATCTCTTGTTCATTTATTGTTTTATTCAATCTTGTAATTCATATATGATTGGCCGTAACTTTGATGTAAGACTACCTGCACATGCAGGTACCCGACTCGACCTGTATTAAGTCAAATGTTGTATATGTCAAAAAGTATCCTTTTTGGCGACACAGTAATGAAATTGGCAACAAATTTTACACCAATTGGGTCTTTTCACCAGATATATGCCATAAATTATTTATGGATGGTGGGGAATCATACGTAACTGGTATCCCAGTTACAATCTCTAGTTATTATAAAACTCTGAAAAAATACTAAATACGACATAGTTTTATGTTTGTTGAATTACGTTTTGTATGTATTGATTTTATTGGGGTGTGGTAATTTGATATTGTTTTACGTTGTTTTGTATATATTCACCATTTTATTAAATTTAGATACATATGTCCCAGTCATTTTTTTCTTAAACTTATATCAATAAGCCGTGTCGTTAATTATATTTTGTCTGATTAACTTTTGTGCCCGATTACATTTTATTTTTAAATGATGTATTTTATTTGTTTCCCGGCGATGTATATAATCACGGTTACGTTTTGTTTCCATAATTTTATATTTATACTTGCTACTTTAATTTATGTTGTCTAAATAAATGAATGTATGTGTCAATTTGTATTTCAATTATTACTTTTATTTTTTATAGTCTTGAAGTGCTATTTTCTTTGCATTTAACGAATGATTGGTACTTCCTCGTCAAGATAAAACTTATTCCCAGTCAATAATATACTTATTGGAAAAGAGTGTACATGTCAGAAAAGTGACGTATTGATTATAATTTGTCAATATATAATATAAATCAAAATAGTATAACATTAATACTATTTTAGGTTATTTTATTTATTGATACGCACTTAAAAGTGTACCAATCAATTAATAATCATCATAAGATTTATCTCCCCTTGACTATAATAAGATTTTTTTAATGATTGTGTCAATACACCATAAATAAAATCAAAATAAGATTATTTACATCTTCTATTAAAGATATCAACATTATAATTCAATCTATGTGGCCATATAACCACATATAAGGGTCGATCCGGCGCCGATCCGGTAATTCACATGGTCGATCCGGTAAATTAGGGACGATCCGGTATTTCGGGTTACCAAGTAAAATGGCTGCCGATTGTTTTCGCTAAACCGTGGTTCTTCCTTGGCAGACTTTAAACAGTAACTTAGCATGATCAGAATCAGTAAACATTTGTATTATTACACCACATAAATTTTAATTCCTCTGCTTGTCGATGATGTCGGCAGCAGCGCTTATATGAAACCCTGTTCGGAACTGGTAAAACGACTGTAAATACCGTTTCGTTTGTTTTTGTTTTGTTTTTTTTTGTGAAAAATATTAATAATCTATAATACTGATGTGATCGTCTAGTCTGTCAAAAATTGAATGCAGGCAGATTTTCCAGATCTGTGGGCCGAAAATATGTCCCGTAGCTCTTCTAGCCTAATCCACTGTAGATATAGTATATATAAATATCAGTGACTTACCAGAATTTGTTGGAAGAAAAAATAAAAGCATAAATGCAAGAAACGAAAGAGCCATGTCTTAATGGTGTCTCATCATTCCGATTTAGTTCCTGCTTTCAAATGTATTAAGAAATACGGGACTAGACTGGATTGCTTGTTTTTCTTTTTGCTAATTTCCGCTTATTTCTGGAGAACCGGAAATCTCGAGTTTATTTTTTAACGCTCACGAGTGCGACTGCGCATGGTTTTAAGTTCAAACTGAACATACTCAGTATTCAAGAAAAATATGATGCCAAAACGAACTCCGTCTCACTTCTGATTATCGTAAGTAAACGTGACCTATATTCGTCCAAAATCCATCGGGTGCAGGACAAAACGTACCCTTGCCATAACGTACCCTACCAGAACGTACCCATTTTTTGGACGAAACGTACCCACATTTTTACCAAAACGTACCCATACCAGAACGTACCCATCAAAAAAAAGGCCCGCCAAAACGTACCCACCAAAAATCTTGTATAAATTATACTGATTGTTGATTTTGAACCAAAATTATGCCAAAACGTACCCATACCAGGATTACCAAACGGCAAGTAGTAGTATTCAAAAACAAACATACTAATCCATTTCCGAATCACAATCCAGAAGCAAAGTAAAAACTTTGGAACTGACAAGTTAGGTTAGACACGTGAACTTCCACCAGGGAAGTGAGGCCGGGTGCTCCGGAAGGGTAAGCACCTCCTGTTTAGCTAGCTACACCCGTCACGTGTGTAATCACTGAAAATTGTGTGAAAGGAACATGGAACTATGAGACGTCAAATATATCCAAGGCAATCCTGGACACAGAGACATCAAACTTATCAACAATACTGTGATGACGGCCATAAAACTTTTTGAGGGCCTTGATAAGCCTAGGCTTGCAATATCCCTGAGACAACAATTTATTTGCAAGCAGCCTACTTCGTTGTACAAAGTCCCCGTAGTGGGAACAAGCTCTTCCATAGCGTATTAATTGGGAAACAAATACACCATAAGCAGGAGAAGCAGGTATATTGCTGCATAAAAAAGGAAAGTTGACAATAGAAAAATTGAAGTCATCACGTTTGTCATAAAGTTTCAAATGTAGCCTTTCTTGTGCGTCATAATTCAGGTATAAGTCTAAATATGAAGCAGAACTTGAGGAATCAGTCGTTTCTTTTATTTCAAGCTCACTAACTTTTATTTACTACCATCTACTAGGCATATGCCATTCATCTTTGTTATAATTCTTAGAATGCTTATTTGATATTTTTTATTAATTACCAATACATATTTTTGTATTTTTTAAGAAAAAAAACAATAAAGATAATAAATGGCTGCAGAATAGTATAACATGTAGTACTACACAACTAACTAATGACTTTTAAAGGAAAATTGAAGAAAAAAACACTATGCAGATCAGTCGGATAGTCAACATCATTCCTTTGTTGTGTTTTTGTTCTTCTTCAGACACATTCTTCTTTTGTATGAAGTCGTTAATTGTTTTCATTTTATTACGATGTCAAAGCATTTGATACATGTGTGATTATTTACGTACCAAAGGTCACTATGGCTTCAACTTCAACAGAAAAAAGGACAATCAATGTTTAAAATTACCATCAAAATAAAAATTATGAAAATTGAACATGAAATGTATCAGTGAAATACAATTAATGAGTTTTCTTTTACATGAAACATATGTATTTATTTAATTAACTTACTCAGAAAATGTCAAAAATCTTTTGTGCTTCCCTTAGGTTTGTCTTACCAGTTTTTCACTAAAAGCATTTTTATTCTGTCATGTATTGGTTTTTCTTTACCGCATTATTATTCCATTCAAATTTGACCCTTCAAAATCTGATAAATTTTGGAATTGAAATATATCTTGTAAAATTAGAATACAACTTGTAATCGGAGAGTAAAGCCAAAGTTTCCTTTTTAATTTTATATGTATAATGGTCCTTTATTGAATTTCAGAAATAATGAACCAAAATTTGTTGTTAAATGCTGAAAAACATTATTAAAAAACTGAGTACCAGTTTTCTGATTCTGTAGCGTGTACATGTAGGTTGACTATTTGAGTTGGCCGGACAATCATGAGTTTGATTTCATTTCCCGTTGATTTCCCGGGAAAACACTGCACGGTGGAGCGGGATTTACGGGTGTTTATTATCTTAAAAAGACAAATCCAGGTCCATTTTATTACTTTTATTAAATCTCACATAGTAAAGTCATATTTACAAATGATAATTAAAGTTCAAAACATAGATATAATTCTCTCTCATAAAATATAAAACTCGAATTACAAATTAATTGAAACGCGCCATGATTAACAAATATCAATTAATCTGAATAGAGTGTTTCCGTTTCCCACCTAATTTTTTACACCATTACATAATATCCCTTGATATGAAATGATCTAAGTTATAATTAATCAATTTCAATTTTTTAAAATAAATGATATACATTTGTACATAGACGCTATAAGAACATACATCTAGGGAAATACAGTGAATGTGGGTAACCACAAATTAATCCAGTTTTACAAAATGAAAAACCATTTAGCCCCTCTTTATCTATGCAACCTTGTTCCACAGTCCTATAACGAAATTCATTCTCATAATACACGAGGTTCCCAAAATTTTCAAAGCATTATGTGCAAAACCTCTTTTTATTTTAATTCATTCGTACCTTTAGTTATAAGAAGTTGGAATGATTTGCCAAACGATATTAAGAATAATTCCTTAACTGTTTTTTAAAACTCAATAACTAACAGTTTCAAAGTACCTTTTTATTATAATTGCGGAACCCGAATGGGGCAAATACTCCACGCTAGGTTAAGGTTAGAATGCATTTCCTTGCAATGTCATTTGTTTCACAAAAACTTAGTTAATGATTCTTATTGTCACTGTGGTCTTGTTGAAGACGTACAACACTTTCTTTTATCTTGTCATCTCTATAGACACATACGATTGAGATATATATATATATATATATATATATATATATATATATATATATATATATATATATAATATATATATATATATATATATATTCTTCTTTATGTTTTAACTTTATGGAGACCCAATGTTATCACACAAAATAAAGAAATATTACTATCAGTTCAAGAATTTAACTTACAATCGAAACGATTTACCAGATAATTATTCTGTACTGACAAACACCCACATATTATATTATATCAAAAACAAACATACTTATCCATTTCCGAATCACAATACAGAAGCAAAGTAAAAAAACTTTGGAACTGACAAGTTAGGTTAGACACGTGAACTTCCACCAGGGAAGTGAGGCCGGGTGCTCCGGAAGGGTAAGCACCTCCTGTTTAGCTAGCTACACCCGTCACGTGTGTAATCAAAATTGTGTGAAAGGAACATGGAACTATGCGACGTCAAATATATCCAAGGCAATCCTGGACACAGAGACATCAAACTTATCAACAATACTGTGATGACGGCCTTAAAACTTTTTGAGGGCCTTGATAAGCCTAGGCTTGCAACATCCCTGAGACAACAATTTATTTGCAAGCAGCCTACTTCGTTGTACAAAGTCCCCGTAGTGGGAACAAGCTCTACCATAGCGTATTAATCGGGAAACAAATACACCATAAGCAGGAGAAGCAGGTATATTGCTGCATAAAAAAGGAAAGTTGACAATAGAAAAATTGAAGTCATCACGTTTATCATTAAGTTTCAAATGTAGCCTTTCTTGTGCGTCATAATTCAGGTATAAGTCTAAATATGAAGCAGAATTGAGGAATCAGTCGTGTCTTTTATTTCAAGCTCACTAGGATAGATGACATTTACATAGTCTCCAAATTTAGGATTGTTAAGAGACAGAACGTCATCTATGTATCTGTATGTTGAGTTGAATGATTTGGCGAGTTTTCTATCCAGATTTAACAAGGTTCTGCATAAATTATATTATATTATATTATATTATATTATATTATATTATATTATATTATATTATATTATATTTTTGCTTGTCTTTGATGTTCTCTTAATCTATGTTTATATACTTATTTATTTAATCAATTCAATAATTAATTATAAATCCATTAGTTTATTTATTTAATATTGTAACTTCATGTTTTTATCAATCACACCAAGTCATATTATACCCTTATCTTCCAACTTATTCCTTTAAATGTCACCGGTCAATAAATTTATCAATTTTGTATTTTGCATTCCAATGGATAGAATAGTCAATATTGATGTGTCTGCCGGTTTCCCACACCTTACATTTACCTGTAATACACTAAAACCTTACTTTAACGAACTGCTAAAACTCGGTAGTATCCGACACCGTTCGTAACTTTCCGGCGACCTAATTGATGACGTACATGGTGTTAAGCTGCTGAGGAGAGACACATTACCTATATATGTATCCATATATTACATGTGGGTTTGTGTGGCGTTTTAAAGGGTTTAAAAGTTTGATTTCAAGTCAAAATGATATATTTTGTGAAGTTAGGAGATAATAAAATTACAATGACCGATGAACATGTTTTTTCCACAAATTTCAGAACAAATTAAAGCCAGGTTTACACAAGTCCTTCATGCAGCTTTCTAATTGTTTTGAATGTATTCAGATTAAATATTACGAGATAAGTCTGGGAAATATGAGTGGTATAATCATTTAAGATAATTCAAATTATTATGAATGAACTCAGTCAAATAAATAGATTTTAAACAATTTTAATTTTCAAAATAACTTTAATTTCATCAAAAATGACAAATAACATTTACCGGGTATATCATAAAGATAATCACACGTGTCAATCAATGTTGCATATTGTAAGGTAAACTCTGTTGATTACAGGTGGTAGATGTCTACTTCTAAATAGGATGTTTCCCAATGTACTGTAGCATAGTGACAATCTCTTAATTACTGGTATGTGAGGGGTGTAAATCATGCTTTGAATGATAATAATTTATTGTTAATAAATGAAAGAAAGTTACACTCGAGTTTTGAGTCCTTAGTTAGTCAGCATAATCCCACTGGTATCACATGTTGACAAAGTTCTTTTCATCCCATTAAAATTAAAGCGTTATAAAGTTATTATATGAAAATTTTTAATTTTTTTTATTTCATCATGAAAACAGTGACAATAAACGAGAATTAGAATTCTGATCAGTACTCCATCGGAATAAATCAACAATATTAAAAAAAACATTACGCACTGACGTAAACTTAAATTTTCATTATTATTATTTTTATTATTATGATTCCCCACCACCGAAGGTGGGGAATCATATTGTTTCGTTCTGTTTTTTTCTTATTATTATTATTATTTTTTATTATTATTATTATTATTATTATTCTGTCAGGACCATATGCTGTAGAATATCTCGGGAACGGCTTGATGGATTTAGATGAAATTTGGTACCAATAATCTGTTGCCTGTGTAGATAATCAAGACGTGTTCATTTTTGTTATCTTGAAGGTGGGTGGGTGGGTGTACATTGCTTAATTGAATACGTAGTAAAATACCCGGGGAAACTAATTCTGAATGGACATAAGCTGGTTACGACACTTTAATCATAACAAGCAAATGCTTTCACCTATGAGGTAATCCGATTAGTAACCATCAAAAACTGCGCGATTTTTAAAACCACAGCTTGTAACGTCACACGCCTGTTATTAAAACCTTACACAATGAGCTGAATGGTGTATACAATTTGCCTTGATAGATCAAATGGCTTTGGGGTTTTCTGTTAATCACTGACTGTGGAAGTAGAAGACTGCCCACTTTTTTAAGTTTACACCAATGAAATGTCTCCTATTACTGACTGACACTTTCCTAATGACCGGTATGTAGAGTACAAAAATTTGTAGTTTTCGTCGGAAATGAATCTTCCGAGTAAGCCGCCACTCTGTTACTATTAACACTTTTTAAATAACAGATGGACAATTATTTCAGGTATTGTTCAAGTTTAAGATAAAATATTTTTGTGTCTTTTTTATTCGATTTAAACATTGGAATTTTCGTACTTTTGACTGAAAGTGCACTTCGATTTAAACAAGGGAATTTTCGTAATATTTCGTAATTTGGACAGAAAATTCGCTTTAAATTCGGCATATCGAATTAACTAACAAATTTACATAGAAACACATAGCGATCTGACGGGACCATTTGTATCATTTCGATTTAAGGGAAATTGTGATTCAAACGATTTCGAATTAACGAGAGTCGACTTTATTTCTTTTGCATCAAAACACCAAAATAATCTATAGAGCAATGAAGATCTGAGTCTTTTAGATGCTGGAAATAACAATATGAGATTTATTCCGTATAATACACCTAGACTAATGTGTACCTCAACGTGTTGAAAAGTACGTTTTTTCAATATTTTTCAATCTTTTAAATCGGACTATATATACAGCGTCAAACAATTTCAACACACTATACACAGAGTTAACATACATGCTTCTTATAAAATTGTCCGTCTCTGAGTAGATGTATCGTTATGATCATGAACCTCAAACCGCGTAATTAAAATACAAACAGATGGCCTCCTATATATGATGTGTATTGTGCATTGAATCACGATTATTAATCAATAAACTTTTTAGAAAAAATATTAAATAAACATCACAAAGGGTAACTTTTATTATATTTTATTTTGGATTTTACAATAATTCCGAGTCCATCGGTGTTTATACTGTCTGACGACATCGGGAGGGCACCTGGGTATATCCTCAGGCAGTGTCGACACACTCCAATATTACTTGGATCTACCTGCCCATCATTAGAAGGTCATACATTCGCACCTAAGACAACGATCTTAATCAACTCAGTCGTTAATTACTGTGTTTATTCAGTGACACTCGCCAATCCGTCACTGGCTTCAATGTGTTTTCACCTGTTAATTACTGGTGACCAAGATACCGGTGAACTTTGAAAACTTGTGGCCAGAAAATCGCAAAGCGCCGTCTTTTGTCGCAAGTTAAGGAAAAAAATCGCAGTAAGCGATGCCCAACGCAAACCCTCCCATACGTGTTCATTCATTGTAACACGCGGCGACGCCAAATCAGAGGCCTGAGAGGGGTTCTACAAGTTTTCTTATTCAATGAAATTCATTGAAAACGTCACTTCCTATGCCGAGAAGGCCTTCCAATGTACGATTTTTCTCAACCGAAAACTTTAATTCAAATCTACTTTAACTTTCAAAGAAATTTTAAAAAGCAATCAAGGTATGATTTTTTTAGTTTACCAGGTCTGCGCGGTACAAATGTACTTTATACACAACTGCCTTTAAAATGTAATTGTTCATCAAGGCAATATATGCACAACATTAAAAACGCATGTGACGTGAAAATCACAGTAATGAAATTGGCAACACAATTTTACAACTGGCGATTTCCTTGACGACAGACTTTTACAACCCAGCGCTAACCCTGCTAGGGTCTTTTCACCAGATATATGCCATAAATTATTTATGGATGGTGGGGAATCATACGTAACTGGTATCCCAGTTACAATCTCTAGTTATTATTATTATCATTCCGTCAGGACCATATGCTGCAGCAGATCTCGGGAACAGCTTGACGGATTTACATGAATTTGGTACCAATAATCTGTTACCTGTGTAGATAATCAAGACGTGTTCATTTTCGTTATCTTGAAGGTGGTTGGGTGGATGTAAATTGCTTAATTGAATACGTAGGTAAATACCCGGGGGAACTAATTCTGAATGGACATAAGCTGGTTACGACACTTTAATCATACCAGCAAATGCTTTCACCTATGAGTTAATCCGATTAGTGACCATCAAAAACTTCGCGGTTTTTAAAACCACAGCTTGTCGCGTCACACGCCTGTTATTAAAACCTTACACAATGAGCTGAATGGTGTATACAATTTGCCTTGATAGATCGAAGAAGGTTAAGCGTGTAGAAATGGCTTCGGGGTATTCTGTTAATCACTGACTGTGGAAGTAGAAGACTGTCCATTTTTTAAGTTAACACCAATGAAATTTCTCCTTTTACTGACTGACACTTTTCTAATGACCGGTATGTCGTTTTTTCCTTTAAACGGACTTTATATAGTTTGTTGAAATATATTGGAAAATTGACGCTATGGTGATGCATAAGATGAGAATTATATTAAAATTTGAAATGAAATTTAGAACATTTTTTGAAAAACTATTTTGTTTCCTTAGTTGTGATCAGGATCTATGAGGCACCAATATTTATTTTTCCCGAAATCATACTCGTAAAATTAAGGCAAAAATTGTAAATAAAATTAAGTTATTATAACTACCATTTTGTATATATTATAGGATAATTATTTTGTTGTAAACATTTCAATTCAATGTACCATTTCCATGAACATTGCCAAATGTTAAAAAAAGGACCAGGTACTATAAGGGGGGTAAAATGGCTCATGTTGCAGGAATTTGATCTTTTGCAAATTAATACATACACATATGAGGTATTTATAAATGATGATGATTTACCCGTCAGACCTTTACAATGACCTTATATATGGGGTCAAAGGTCACAGGGGTAAACCTGGTTTTTCATGTAGTTATCATTATAATTTGGTACTTTTTAGCAGTTCTTGCAACAATTTTACCACTTTTATCGTAATTATGAGTTGGTAACATGCCATACAATACATATTTGTTGTTTGTTTAAAAAAAATGATTTTAATGCATATTTCTCGGGGATTTTTTAAGGAAAATTGACAATTTTGGCTGTAAAATTGAGGGGCCATTTGTTTTTTATAAAATCGACTTCCCATATAAATAGATATATTATTTAGAAATTACAGACTGATTATGCAGATCAATTTTCAAAAGAAAAAAATATTGATTACCAGCAAATATTGATAATTCAAAATAATGAATAATGTGACTGGAGTGATAAATCGTAATTGAGAGTGAGTTAATTAAACTCATCCTTCCAGCTTCTTTTTTTGATCATGAGGTCTACTTCTCTGCCTGGCTTTATATAGATATATTTTATTTGGTTTTAATAAGGTGTAAAAGTCCAATCAAGACTATTTCACTTATATCAAGACATTGCCAACCATGGGTGAAGTTACAGAAAGTTATACTCATGCTTATCACCAGCTATAGGTGAAGGTACAGGAATTGTACCCGTGCTTAGCACTTGTGACTATGCAGTGAGTGATCTTTATTGTGTCACACATGCTGCAACACAAGACTGGTTTTTAAAGTCTCATCTGAATGCCTTGTTCTATTATCTATTCAACCAAGACTTATTAATATTTGAACCAAAGGACCTGTTTTGTCCAAACAGTGGGGAGGTAGTAACAACTATCAATTTTAATGTCTTAGATTTGACACGGTCAGGAAACAAATCCAGGGATCGGATCCACGACTTCTACGACAACTGACCTACCAATGCAGTTCACTCAATTGGATTGTTGATCATAAGCAACATTATTAAAGCTAAACAGCTATGTGCATACTGTAACAGCAAACTCAATGTTATTAACATGATTAATCTGTTATAACTTAAAGATGCAATAAACTTTTTTTTCAAAATTGTTAAACATATGGATTTTTATAATATATTTTCATTGGAATGAGTGAGTGAGTGAGTGAGTAGTGGTGTTTAACGTCCCAGTTTCATTGGAATGGGCCAGGTGTTAATTGATCATCTTTAAAAACAACTGTACATGTGTAATAAACTTACTGCATCTTTAACTTTATAACAGAATAGAACACTTATATATAATACTGTATTGCCTCTTTGTGGCATAGAAGTTCAGTATGCTAACACTATAAAACTGCATGACTAGAAAATTCATTCCATTTGCATTATTAATGTGTACATGGTAGTTTGGAAACTGATATGAATATATCTTGAAAACTGATATGAATATTTCTCACAACTGCGACTAATTGGCCTAGAATCTATCACCTGTTTTTACCGATACCGGTTGATCTCAGTCGAGGCTGATGTGATGTAACCGTTCCCAATCGAGACTTTGCCAAGATTGGGATGTTACATCATATCACACAAGACTGAGATCAACCGGTATCGGTAAAAACAGGTGATAGATTGTATTTCTCACAAATACATAAAGTATAGCTATAAAGGAAAAATAATTCAAACATGTGTACATGTAATTCTTTAATCTACATTACTGGAGTCACTACATTCACTGTCGTCAGAACCACTCTCTCGGAGATTTGCAGCATCTTCCAGAAACTGATCATAATTTCGTTTTAACGATATATTTGTGTATCTGGCATATGCTAGATACCACACAATAGAGGCAATATGTGCACACATGCCAACGGTACGTGCACCTGCTTTGCACTGACAAAACCACCCATTTACCTCGGCATTATTATATTCTATAAATACGTTATAATT
This sequence comes from Anadara kagoshimensis, assembly GCA_021292105.1. Classification (NCBI taxonomy): domain Eukaryota; kingdom Metazoa; phylum Mollusca; class Bivalvia; order Arcoida; family Arcidae; genus Anadara; species Anadara kagoshimensis. The sequence goes on from CM037866.1 coordinate 37,352,562, forward strand.
TGGTAAAATATATTTTGGTCCTTTGGGTAGCTTTTCAACATCTTCAAAATAATTTTGGTTTCATAACTTTGGTCAAAGCACTACTGATGAGGAATTGTATTCCGAAACGGCCGTCTAGTGCTGTTAAATTAAAACTGGTATAATATGTAATTTAAACCCCTGAGCCGATATCTCTGCTGGTGGCTGGTGCCCCGAGGATATCACCAACTCAGTAGGCAATAATTTCGTATTATTGTCAGAAATATACTATAATTGTCTAAATTTCCTGCAAGTTAAATTTGAAATTTCTCAAAAACTAAGGTATACTCCCTCGTGCAAAGTATTTCCCTAGCTTAATTTGGTAAAATATATTTTGGTCCTTTGGGTAGCTTTTCAACATCTTCAAAATAATTTTGGTTTCATAACTTTGGTCAAAGCACTACTGATGAGGAATTGTATTCCGAAACGGCCGTCTAGTGCTGTTAAATTAAAACTGGTATAATATGTAATTATACTGTTTTGATGTTGTGTGTCTGGACTGAATTTTAACCTTTAATAAGTCTTCGGTGTCAGTTGATAAATATATGTCATATTGACCTTTATCGGATGAATGTTCAAGTGTGTAATTCTTTGCTTGTTTTATTTGATATACCCCTAAAGTTAAATCTCTTATTTCACCTTCAGTCATTTTTGGAAAATTACATACTGATGTTTCAGTTAATGGAATCCATTTAGAGTATTTTCGAATTAAATTGTTAGTTTCAATTCTTTCCTGTAGTCTGTTTGGAGATTGGGACAATTGTAACATTTTCAATGCTAGAGTTTCTTCAAATGTTGAGGATTTTGTAATTAAATCACTTCGATATTTATTACAAATAGCACAAACAATTTTAACGTTCGCACCAATAAAAGGAATTTGAGAATTTGGAACAACATTGTCCAGTGATTTCCATTGCTTTATTCGGCCATTTGCGGATTCTACCACCCATCGAATTGAGGTCACTAATCGCGAAGTATTTGCTTCAGTAGTGCTATGTTGTTTTTGCTTTTTGGGTAAAAAGAACGGCATTTCTGATTGAATCCCTAAGTTGTTTAAAAACTCAATACTGTCTCTAAATCCTCTATCAACAATTAAAATATCATCAGGTTTTATCCAATTGTTTATAGATTCTGAATTATTGACAAACATGTGTTTAGTAATCCTGGCATCGTTATTTTACCATCGGCATAATATGGCCCTAGCACACTCACTATATATCCTGTCGAACTTACTATCATCATAGGCTTTACCAGGGGGCGATTCTTATGCATGCTGAAGGAACGTCTCTGAAAAGCATAATTACTACTTTTTTGGATATAAATATAGGTTCCATCAAGAACTAAGATTACATTGTGAGAATCTGGAGAAAATAAATGTTTTGCTAGGGGTCTGGTATGTTGTTGAATAACATCATCCCTAGTTATGTGATCGAATCCAATGTTATTAGGCACAAAATCTGATATTAAGGCAGAACGGGCACTATTTACAGCTCTCTGAATACTAAATCGACAGTTTACGCCAAACAACACTTTAAGAATGCGATTAGACAAACCTGTTCTTAATTTAGTTAAGAATATGGCTAGAGCTGTCCGTTTGGATCGAACAGAAGTATCCCTTAAAGATGATACATTTGAACACAAGTCATCAAATTGTTCTATATTTAAACCAGTTAATGAAACATAATCCTCATCAGCAAGTTCACTGTCAGTACTAAAGTCTATTCTTTTATGTTTGGATTTGTTAGCAACAGACCTTACATTTTCCAAAATGTTATACAAACCAGTTCTGTTTATGTATGTTTCTTCTGAACTTGCTTCAATGTTATCATATATCTCACTTTTCAATTTGTTCCCTTTCAGATGAATCTTGCAGCACCTTGAACGTTTTGACAGTAAAATTCCCTTTTCAATGAATATATCGGTTTTGATATTGTCTGGAACCGATACAAGTTTTCTATTTCTTTTGTTACAAAATATACATTTTAAGTTATTGCCACCTTTACCTAATATAGGCAGTTTTATGTTACATGGACTCTTATTTGGAATTTTTGAAGTTGATGGTCCATCTCGGTTTTCTTGTTCACAAGATGAGGCACCACATGTACTGTTAGTTCTTTTAGCAAAATAATATCTGTTGAGACACTTATTACAAAGATAATCATTGTCTGTTAAGTCTCTTTTCACATTCTGTCGAAAAAAATTACACAATTCAACACTATTCAAATTAACTTTCTAAGCTTTGCTTTTTGAATTCTTTTTTTACAACAACAACATGTGTAACCAAACGTAGGCATTTTGGAAATGATTAAAATTATCAGAACCTGTCTTTTATATCAAAATATTGCAATATACATGTGAAAGATATTTTATTGGCATATGTCAAAAATGTCAGACACTTATTTACAATTTGAATGGTGATCCGTACTTGCAAAAGTATTAGTAAATTTTAAGATTTTTTTCTAAAACTTTAGACTGTATTTTTGTTATGTATATTAATTTTACATTTTGTCAAAGTGGTATTTTTTATAGATTTATTAAAGAAAAACGACTAAATGAAGTTAATTTTTAAAAACCATTTTAAACTGTTAAGATAAAGATGCTAAACAAATGTTTCCATTATTGATTTTATTTTAATTTTATACTGGATGTATATTTCATGGAAGTGTCATCCTGTCAAAAAGTGTCAAAGGAAAGTTTATTTCACAGAGGTCGAACACCTGCAAGTTAGAGTTTTACAGAAATATTTAATAATCAATAATTCTGATATTTTAAGACAAAATTAACACATTATATCAACTGGTATTGTTGTAAATATATTAGTTTTATTCAAACACAATAAAATGATTCTATCTAGAGTTATCTCCCCTGTATGAAATGATCGATCACCGAAATACTATTGACAATTTAACTGTCGCTTCATTCATTAAACATCTAAATTTTTCTCTTGGTAGTTATGAATTGAATTTCTATAGAGACTTAAAGTTGTTTTTTGTTGTTTAATAAATGAAGCCATGTTCAAATCAAGCAAAATAATAAGAAATATGCAATTTTCAATAAATATAAGTCCAAATTCAGGAGTATTGTAAAAATATTTTTTATATATTTAATTTTTTTTTAATATTTGAATGTAAATATGTATGTTAGTTTTTATATTCGTTTTATACTAATACTTTCAACAAATTTAATTTTATTTCGCATTTTTCATGGTGTTGTTGTCGTCCAAAAAAATAAAATTCCATAATAAAAATATCTAATATGCAAAAATCCTACCAAGTATTTGTGATAAATAACTTTAAACAAGAGCAATACATCTACGTTTATGAAATAAGTTATTTGTAACAAAATATTAATGGTCATTTTGGTATATTATCACCCAATACAAGGGTAATATTGCTTTTACCGAGTTATCTCCCTTGTTACATTTGGCATTCCTTCTTTATTTTGCTGGTAATCAATATTTTTTTCTTTTGAAAATTGATCTGCATAATCAGTCTGTAATTTCTAAATAATATATCTATTTATATGGGAAGTCGATTTTATAAAAAACAAATGGCCCCTCAATTTTACAGCCAAAATTGTCAATTTTCCTTAAAAAATCCCCGAGAAATATGCATTAAAATCATTTTTTTTAAACAAACAACAAATATGTATTGTATGGCATGTTACCAACTCATAATTACGATAAAAGTGGTAAAATTGTTGCAAGAACTGCTAAAAAGTACCAAATTATAATGATAACTACATGAAAAACCAGGTTTACCCTGTGACCTTTGACCCCATATAAGGTCATTGTAAAGGTCTGACGGGTAAATCATCATCATTTATAAATACCTCATATGTGTATGTATTAATTTGCAAAAGATCAAATTCCTGCAACATGAGCCATTTTACCCCCTTATAGTACCTGGTCCTTTATATATTTTGACTGAGTAGATATATCGTTATGATCATGAACCTCAAACATATAGAAATAACCGATATAAGTCGCGAAATTAAAATACGATGTGTATTGCGCATTGAATCACGATTATTAATCAATAAACTTTTTAAAAAAATATAAACACCACAAAGGGTACCTTTTATTATATTTTATTTTGGATTTTACAATAATTCCGAGTCCATCGGTGTTTATACTGCCTGACGACATCGGGAGGGCACATATCCTCATGCAGTGTCGATACGCTCCTATATTACCTGGATCTACCTGCCCATAATAGAAGGTCTTGCATTCACACCTAAGACAACGATCTTAATCAACTCATTCTTTAAGACCAGTCGTTAATTACTGTGTTTATTCAGTGACACTCGTCGATCCGTCACTGGCTTCAATGTGTTATCACCTGTTAATTACTGGTGACCAAGATACCGGTGAACTTTGAAAACTTGTGGCCAGAAAAATCGCAAAGCGCCGTTTTTTTGTCGCCAGTTAAAGAAAAAAAATCGCAATTGGCGACGTTGGCGATGCCCAGCGCAAACCCTCCCATACGTGTTCATTCATTGTAACACGCGGCGACGCCGAATCAGAGGCGTGAGAGGGGTTCTACGAGTTTTCTTATTCAATGAAATTCATTAAAAACGTAACGTCACTTCCTATGCCGAGAAGGCGTTCCAATGTACGATTTTTCTCAGCCGAAAACTTTAATTTAAAACTACTTTAACTTTCAAAGAAATCTAAAAAAAGTAATCAAGGTATGATTTTTTTTTAGTTTACCAGGTCGGCGCTGTGCAAATGTACTTTAAACACAACTGCCTTTAGAATGTAACCGTTCATGAAGGCAATATATACACAACATTAAAAACGCATGTGACGCGAAAATCACAAAATTTACCTGTTGATTAATAACTAAACAACATCTCTTGTTCATTTAATGTTTTATTCAATCTTGTAATTCATATATGAAGGGCCGTAACTTTGATGTAAGACTGCCGGTACCCGACTCGACTAGTATATTACGTCAAATATTGTATGTGTCAAAAAGTAACCTTTTTGGCGACAGAGTAATGAAATTGGCGACAGAACTTTACGTAACAACTGGCGATTTCCTTGGCGACAGACTTTTCCAACCCAGCGCTAACCCTGCTTGGGTCTTTTCACCAGATGGGGAATCATACGTAACTGGTATCCCAGTTACAATCTCTAGTTATTATTATGATTCCCCACCACCGAAGGTGGGGAATCATATTGTTTTCGTTCTGTTTCTTCTTATTATTATTATTTTTATTTTTATTATTATTTTTATTATTATTATTATTCCGTCAGGACAATATGCTGAAGCATATCTCGGGAACGGCTTGATGGATTTAGATGAAATTTGGTACCAATAATCTGTTGTCTGTGTAGATAATCAAGACGTGTTCATTTTCGTTATCTTGAATGTGGGTGGGTGGGTGTAAATTGCTTAATTGAATACGTAGTTAAATACCCGGGGGAACTAATTCTGAATGGACATAAGCTGGTTACGACTCTTTAATCATACCAAGCAAATGCTTTTACCTATGAGTTAATCCGATTAGTGACCATCAAAAACTTCGCGATTTTTAAAACCACAGCTTGTCACGTCACACGCCTGTTATTAAAACCTTACACAATGAGCTGAATGGTGTATACAATTTGCCTTGATAGATCGAAGAAGGTTAAGCGTGTCGAAATGGCTTCGGGGTATTCTGTTAATCACTGACTGTGGAAGTAGAAGACTGCCCACTTTTTAAGTTAACACCAATGAAATTTCTCCTTTACTGACTGACACTTTCCTAATGACAGGTATGTCGTTTTTACCCTTTAACCGGACTTTATATAGTGTGTTGGAATATATTGGAAAATTGACGCTATGGTGATGCATAAGATAAGAATTATATTAAAATTTGAAATGAAATTTAGAACATTTTTTGAAAAACTATTTTGTTCCCTTAGTCGTGATCACGATCTATGAGGCACCAATATTTATTTGTCGCCTCGATCAATATTTATTTTTCCGGTGAATATCACACCATATACAACCACTAAAAAGTCCATAATTGTATAATATATATATACGGAAAATGAGGAATATTCTTGACCGAACGAAATATACTTAACTAGGGTTACAAAAAATCATATATTTTGACTGAGTAGATATATCGTTATGATCCTGAACCTCAAACATATAGGAATAACCGATATAAGTTGCGAAATTAAAATACGATGTGTATTTCGATTATTAATCATAAAACTTTTTTAAAAAAAATTAAATAAACATCACAAAGGGTAACTTTTATTATAATTTATTTTGGATTTTACAATAATCCCGAGTCCATCGGTGTTTATACTGTCTGACGACATCAAGGGGGCACCTGGGTATATCCTCATGCAATGTCGACACGCTCCTATATTACCTGGATCTACCTGCCCATAATTAGAAGGTCTTACATTCACACCTAAGACAACGATCTTAATCAACTCATTCTTTAAGACCAGTCGTTAATTACTGTGTTTATTCAGTGACACTCGCCGATCCGTCACTGGCTTCAATGTGTTATCACCTGTTAATTACTGGTGACCAAGATACCGGTGAACTTTGAAAACTTGTGGCCAGAAAAATCGCAAAGCGCCGTTTTTTTTGTCGCCAGTTAAAGAAAAAAATCGCAATTGGCGATGCCCAGCGCAAACCCTCCCATACTTGTTCATTCATTGTAACACGCGGCGACGCCGAATCAGAGGCCTGAGAGGGGTTCTATGAGTTTTCTTATTCAATGAAATTCATTGAAAACGTCACTTCCAATGCCGAGAAGGCCTTCCAATGTACGATTTTTCTCAACCGAAAACTTTAATTTAAATCTACTTTAACTTTCAAAGAAATCTAAAAAAAGTAATCAAGGTAGGATTTTTTTAGTTTACCAGGTCGGCGCTATACAAATGCACTTCAAACACAACTGCCTTTAGAATGTAACCGTTCATCAAGGCAATATATACACAACATTAAAAACGCATGTGACGCGAAAATCACAAAATTTACCCGTTGATTAATAACTAAACGACAACATCTCTTGTTAATTTATTGTTTTATTCAATCTAGTAATTTATATGAAGGGCCGTAACTTTGATGTAAGACTACCTGCACATGCAGATACCCGACTCGACTAGTGTATTGCGTCAAATATTGTATGTGTTGAAAAGTACCCTTTTTGGCGACACAGTAATGAAATTGGCAACAAAATTTTACAACTGGTGATTTCCTTGGCGACAGACTTTTACGACACATCGCTAACCCTGCTAGGGTCTTTTCACCAGATATATGCCATAAATTATTTATGGATGGTGGGGAATCATACGTAACTGGTATTCCAGTTACAATCTCTAGTTATTATTATTATTATTATTATTTTTATTATTAAACTTACTGCAAATAAGGAATAGGAAGCCATTGAATTGAAATTGCTTTCATATTTAGTAATCCTGGGATGAAATACTTTATTTGAGAGACAATAGGAAGTTATTTTTTAAACCCATATTTTGATATTTTTGTTGTACAAAAAACTATAGGTCATGGATCCAGATTGTACCCGAAAACGTGTTCTTTTGATTAATTACATGGGTAAATAATAATAATCATTGATTTTAATTTAAAAGGAAATGGGACAATTTTTAAAACAAATATACTAGTAAATTAAAATCAATTTGGGGTCATAATATGGCTGTACTAGAGAGAAGAAAAGATTTTTTTAAAATAAAAAACAAAAATTTGTGTTCTTCTTATTATTCCTTAAAGATCAATCAATCAATCAATCAATCAATCAATCAATCAATCAATCAAAAAAAAAATAACTCAAAGAGATATGAAAAGATAATTAAAATGATATTAAATATTAATATAAATGAATATGAACAATATTTTAAATTAAAAACGGAAATTTGGGTTCTTTAATTATTTCTTGTGATAAATAACTAAATAAAAATGAACGAAACAGTACCCGGCAAACCTCACAATATCTGGAGTAGTTCTGGCACTCAACCCTTTGCCTCGATGAAAGCAAAAATTGCCGTTGGAACTTTATTACTTCAATCCCAGAGATCGAAATTTTCAAAATCGCCTATTGAACGAACCTGCAAACTCTGCTTGAAAGAACCAGAGGACATTGTGCACTTCCTAGTCACCTGCAGCTCGCTTGACTCAATCCGGAACAAGTATATTACTGAACTGAAAACCTATTTACAATTTGAGCGAAAGTATTCTCTGATGTTGCCAGAATTGCGACCCTGATAATTGACTGTACTGCCTTTCATATCTTCAATAAAGAAGAAACTAACAGAATAGAAACAATTACAAGAGGACTCTGCTATATCTTAGTTCAAAAACGTACAAAATTATTGTGTTGAACAAATAACAATAATTTTAATGGGGCAGGAGTGATTATAAACAGCGAATTGATGGACATTAAGAGACTATGAACAGTGTATATTATCCCAACCCAAGTGTAAATATTCCTGGTGGAGGACTGCATTCAGATATATATATAACCAATTTGACATGTTTGAGTGACTTTTTGTTTAATAACTATAATACTAATAGTCTAATACGCCATTTCAATAGAAATAGCGGTGCTCCTGCTAGAGGAGGGAACAACGCCATAGACTGAGAAGAAGAAGTTAACCCAGCTTTAGAATTTCTTTCTGCTAAAAACCAGGATGCTTCTAAAGGACACATAAAGGAGGGGCATCCTAAAACAGAACAGATCAGAACTGCTGCTTCTAACATCAGGCATTACTTTCATATATTTATCTAGAATTGGAACAGAAATCGTTACTACAGACGGAAGTAAAGACAAATGGAGGGATATTGAGTACCAGAAGAAAAATAGTGACTGCCATTATCGACTAACAATATTGGTGAGTTTATTGTATGATGAATTTATTTCAGTGAGCGCCGTGTGAGTTTCAGATGTATTAGTTTGAATAATTATTTTATGAGATACATGTACGAGAGCAGTTTAAGCGAATAGTTGACACTAAGAATAGAACACGGGCGGGTGTCCGTCTGCAAAAGTTAATATCCTGGCCCCAGTTTCACAATCATTCCTTACTGTTTATTTAGCCTATTTCGGAGAAAGCAAGATCGCAAAATACTCTATAAATTTCAATGCGACGGGTACAAATCAATGTTTTTTTTACTTACATGAGCCGAGTCTTAAGACTCGTAACTGAAAATTTCTGTTTCGGTTCCATCCTTGCTTAATATATCATTTTTTGCGACAAAATATAACCTGCGTGGGTGTTTACAATGGCAATCTTTTTTACGAAATGTCGGGGATCTTTATGTTACGTAGAGTCGACTATTTACGTAGGTTAGTGCAGCTCAAAAACGGATTGATTTTGGCGTAACTGGGTTGACCAAAGTGAACTACCTTTCTGCATTTTCAAACTTTTGAAAATAAATCACATAAGCTCAAACTTTTAAACTCAGCGGGACCTTAAACTATCCTTCATTGTACCCCTTGCGAACCTATGTAAATAATAAATAAAATTGAATAAAGTTTGATATTTTTCACTTACTTGTACCTAGTCGTAGCAGGAAATCTGTATGCGCATCCGCGATTGTCATAAAGTATGTCTGTAAAAAAGAAAATGTTGGCGGTATGAGGATTTTACACATGCAAAAATGACGATGTTAACACCCGAAGTGATGTCCTTGGTGACATTTTGTGTCATATGCGCAACAGAAGCTGCCATTTGCATGGTTTTTCAACATCTTAAATTCCCATAGCACCAACGTTTTTCCCTATGCAGATATATTTTGGGCTAATCGCGGATGCGCATACAGATTTCCTGTTATGGCTAGGTACAAGTAAGTGAAAAATATCAAACTTTATTCAAATTTAGTTGATTTTCTATGGATATAAAGAGAATTTCACTGTCACAGTCACAGTGGTTCCTACCGTAGGTATTGATACAACGGTTATTATGATGTAAAGTCATTGGGGTTTAGTATTTATGTTTTCTTTAAATCTATCAGCTAGCCATTAGTTATCAGGTGAGCGTATCAGGCCCATGGGCCTCTTGTTGTGTTTTATTCGACTGTTTAAAGTTTTTTTTAGCTTTTGTAAATATTTTGCAGCTAGACCTTAGATATTTTAGATGTTGCGTTTTTAGGATATACATGCAGTGTGTGCCAAACTTTCAAAATGATTAATGGACATTCGGTCTGGTAAACCTAGAAACTTTACCAGACCGTAAAGGTTTTTACTGGACCAAAAATTCTTCAATAAAAAGAAAACAATTATTAGGTTTTGTAAATATTTACTTATTTTCTCCTTTAAAATGAAAAGCTACGGGAGGCACAAATTATGAAAAAAATTTGAAAGAAAATTTAAGAAACATTGGATGGAGGGGCGACCATGTTGCAATTTGACAAGGAGAAACGAGTCGGGTCGGGTCGAGTTAGGGAGGCGTAGCACACAATAATAATTTAAAAGGTCAGAATACATTTATTTATGGAATTACAAATAAATGTATTCTGGCCTTTTAAATTATTAGCCTTGACCGTCCGTGATTCGAGACTCTAATAGAAAACGAACTAAATTTGCAAACGCAACAAGAATTTGAGAGCTGAAAAATAGACAACTGATTTTTCTGGATAGTTTCACAGTAAATACCCAAATTTTGTCTCTAATGCATGAAATCGTCACTGCAGAGACAATACTCGCGTATAATAACTGAAAACAAAAATGGCCTCGAATCTTAGGACGCTCTCGATTTTAGGACGGTGGACGATATTGTGTGCTGCTCCTCCCGACCCGTAAAATTCAAAGCAGTGTGGCATTTCATTACACATTTCTCCTCGTCAAATTGCAACCATGGTCGCCCCCCATCCAATGCTGCTTAAATTTTCTTTCACGTGTTCTCATAATTTGCGCCTCCTGTTGCTTTCCGTTTTATTGGTTTCCCTGGAATAGCTCCTGGAACGTATATTTCAGGTTAAACATTTTTGTAATAACGGAAGTCGGATGGCAATAATAAAATTCAAATTGGATCGGAACTTTAAATCCGAATTTTTGGCGCTCTCTATTTTCCGAACTGGTTACCGGACGTACGGTCCTGAAAAATCTGATTTTTATCGGACCAGCGGTAATTTTATCGGACTTGTCCGACGGTCCGACGAAGTTTGGCACACACTGTACATGTACTATAATTAATTTGCAAAAATCCTTGCATATTGGCCCTAACTGCTGAAATTTTGACAATGCGATTCACCAATAATATGTACATACCGTCAGGTGAGTGTTAAAGCCCTTGGGCCTCTTGGTAATTTTTAAACTCTTTTGTCCATTCTTAGTCTGAGACACTTATATGAGGTCCCACTGGTGCTAAATCTCCGTGTAACATGACTTTAGGTTCAGCTAAAATTTGAAATCATGAAAAAGTGGTGAGTGTATCAGGAAAATTGGGCCTCTTTTTGCAATACAGGCTGTTTTAAGACACAATTGCCTTTTTTCATTGAATTATAAATGATTTTAGTTTTTTGGAGTTAAAAGAATGAATAGGGCATGATGAGAAAATGTTAATGATACAATGAACAAGTGTAATTGTAAAATTTGGTACCTTTAAGACATGTACATTTTTATTTATTAACCTCACCTGTAATTAAAATTTTTATTTTCAGTTTTTAAGTATTCAATCCATGAACTCAAAAGATGATGGGATCTATACTATTAATAACAGTATCAAGTTTTCTTTATCTTGTTGGATTGACAGGTAAAAATAAATTATAAATCCAAAAGCAATATTGAATTAGTGTATATATAGCTCATAGGACCAATATAGGCTAGCCAGGATATATTATGAGCCGTTCCATGAGAAAAGGGTCCTTGAGCCAAAACAAAAAAATATATGATTATCAGAAACAATGACGTCGTATCTTTTGGTGTTCTGAAAAAAAACACCTGAATGTTAATTTTTGTACAGCGTTTCACGATAGTGAACGCGTACTTTGCTATCGCTTTCTTCCAAGATATCGAGCTTCTTTGCTATGAAATTATAAGATATGAGTACACATGGAAATAGTGCACCTGGTAAATGAGCGTGAAAGAAGTATATCTGTTTTATCGTGAGTGAAAATCAGCAGTGAATTAAAACCCAGATTAACAGCAAATGATCCAGTTACATACAACTGCTAGAATGTACCCCCTCATAGCAACTGTAGGATCTGCAAAACTCTACTTTCTCTCTATCCGAAATGACAAAACGATCGGGTACAACTTTTAAATTTTAATTACTGATTGTCTTTTTCATATTTATGATTCGTTTTATGATGGCCCCACAAAGAGGGTGATGGGGATAATAATTGTCCGCGAGACCAACGGCTAGGGTATATCTCCCCCCACACCCCACCCACCCTCCTCTCTCTTGGTCGTTGCTTATTTAAAAACTATGTGAATTTGTTGGCTAATTAAAAAAAACTGCATTGACATAAATGTATTTATTTTATTACCAACAGAGAGTAATCTCTGGGAGTATTGTCATGGGAGCCGTTTGTAAAATCGGGACAGGCTGAACAACCGCTAATTGACAAACCTTGCGCAAACTATAATAATGTAGTGCGGGTATTGAGCGTCATTTATGAGAACATTGGTAAAGGTGTGCAAATAATCGATGTATACATTATGCTGTATGGAATATGAAAATAAATATGCATCATTGTTTAAAACTATTTGGCAATGTCTGAATAATAGTAGTTCTCCAATTACTAGCGTATGAATTTTTGAAAATACACCATAACCGATTTATGAATGAGGTATTTATTCATAAACTGATCATTAAACATACAGCGAGTACCGGACACGTGTTATAAGCCGTTATTTGATTGGTTAAATATTTCGTTTTACTCTGCTGTCATCAACATTTTAAAAAAAATTTCCACATTAATTTTTTAGCTCACCTGGCCTAAAGGCCATGTGAGCTTTTGCCATCACTCGGCGTCCGTCGTCCGTCAGTCAGTCCGTCTGTCAGTCCATCTGTAAACTTTTCACATTTTGGCTATCTCCTCTGAAACCCCTGAACCAATTTTAACCAAACTTTACAGGAATGATGTATGGAAGGTCCTTTACTTAGATTGCCGACATTTTTTTGATCCGCCAAAAAACATGGCTGCCAGTGCAGAAGATAGTTTAACATTGGGCCCTATGGGAAAATGCACATTTTGGCTATCTCCTCTGAAACGGCTGAAGCGAATTCAATTAAACTTTACAGGAATGATGTATGAAAGGTCTTTTGCAAAGATTGCCGAAATTTTTCTGATCGGCCTAAAAACATGGCTGCCAGCGGGGAACATAGTTTAACATTGGACCCTATGGGAAAAACACATTTTGGCTATCTCCTCTGAAACTACTGAAGCAAACTTAACCAAACTTTAGAGGAATGATGTATTGGAGGTCCTTCACAAAGATTGCCGAAATTTTTCTGATCCGCCAAAAAACATGGCCGCCAGTGCAGAAGATAGTTTAACATTGGACCCTATGGGAAAAACAAATTTTTGGCTATCTCCTCAGAAATGACTGAAGCAAATTTAACCAAACTTTACAGAAATGATGTATAGAAGGTCCTTTACTTAGATTGCCAAAATTTTTCTGATCTGCCAAAAAACATGGCCGCCAGTGAAGAAGATAGTTTAACATTGGACCCTATGAGGAAAGCATATATATGCTATCTCCTCTGAAGCTAGTGAAGCAAATTGAACCAAACTTTACAGAAATGATATATAGAAGGTCCTTTACATAGATTGCCAAAATTTTTCTGATTGGCCAAAAAACATGGCTGCCAAGGCAAAAGATAGTTTAACATTGGACCCTATGGGAAAAATGCATTTTGACTATATCATCAGAAATGACTAAAGCAAATTTAACAAAACTTCACAGAAATGATGTATAGAAGGTCCTTTACTTAGATTGCCAAATGTTTTCTGATACGCCGAAAAACATGGCTGCCAGTGCAGAAGATAGTTTAACATTGGACCCTATGGGAAAAACGCATTTTTGACTATGTCCTCAGAAATGACTGAAGCAAGTTAAATTAAACTTTACAGGAATGATGTATAGAAGGTCCTTTACATAGATTGCCTTTTTCTGATTGGCCATAAAACATGGCTGCCAACGGAGAACATTGTTTCACATTGGACCCCATTGGAAAAGCATATATACAAATTTGCTTTAAAAGCATTTAATCAGGTGAGCGATACAGGCTCAGCCACACTGAGCCTCTGGTTATTTTTATAATTTAATCTTTATTTATTTATAAAATGTGCATCTTTAAAAAAATGTTGATGACAGCCAATCGCCTCCGTTAGTTTCCACCACTATGGGTGAACCGCAGTCATGAAGCAAATAAAATGGATACTCTGGATAGCGTTAAAACTCAAAAGAAAGTTACTAATTTAAAATCGTAATTAAAACTGGATGAAATGTATCATGTTTCACATGGTGATAGCGTACAGGGCGAACTACTTTGAATGAAGCAGTGTTAGTTTTAAGTTCATCAGACGTAGGTGTAGTCAAAGAGCTGAATATCGTTGTTTATTTCGTGCTCGTTTTCAGTCTTTTCATATGAAAATCGGCCCTGGAAAAAGACTTTTTCAGGCGACTTTAATCGTGCACCTGTACATAGACTTCATTCCGGCATATACACCAAAGTGCGAAAATACTTAGTGGTTTTGTACTATACAGTACAGCTCAAGTGAATACGTTAATTTTCCACCAGCCGCGGTGTTTTTTAATCCGTGACCGCAAAATTTCTTGTGGATTCAGGTGGGAATTATCTGACCACCGCGATTTGTGGTGCACGATTTTGCCGGTGGTAAAATATTGAAATGACTAGTCCACCTGATCGTCCACCGCGGTCATCAGTTTTAAGCATTAAATAAGTGTACAAAGGTAAGGCGATGATGTAATTTACCAGTTCGCTTAGGCGTAAAAGAAACCAGTTAGTATGAGTAGATAACGTTAATTAGTAATACTAATTAAGAGACTTCCATGAAGAGTGATCCCATTAATCATATTACGTGAATTCATCTAATTTACCCTTTTAAACCAAGGGAAGGCCATGGCCAAGAGAGAGAGTAAGAGAGAGAGAGAGAGAGAGAGAGAGAGAGAACAAATTTTTAGCACAAAGATTATCTTTTTTGTATATTTTTACAGCACGATGTTCTATCTCCATATAAAAGTACAAATTTTTGTACATTTTTATTTTTTAATTGGTTTTAATGGGGGGAAAATCTGTCTCATTTGACTTTTTAGCTCACCTGGCCTAAAGGCCATGTGAGCTTTTGCCATCACTCGGCGTCCGTCGTCCGTCAGTCAGTCAGTCCCGTCCGTCAGTCTGTCAGTCTGTCAGTCTGTCAGTCCGTCTGTAAACTTTTCACATTTTGGCTATCTCCTCTGAAACCCCTGAACCAATTTTAACCAAACTTTACAGGAATGATGTATGGAAGGTCCTTTACTTAGATTGCCGAAATTTTTTTGATCCGCCAAAAAACATGGCTGCCAGCGCAGAAGATAGTTTAACATTGGACCCTATGGGAAAAATGCATTTTTGACTATTTCCTCAGAAATGACTGAAACAAATTTAACCAAACTTCACAGGAATGATGAATGGAAGGTCCTTTACTTAGATTGCCAAAATTTTTCTGATCTGTCAAAAAACATGGCCGCCAGCACAGAAGATAGTTTAACATTAGACCGTATGGGAAAAGCATAGATTTGCTATCTTCTTTGAAACCGCTGAGCCAATTTGAACCAAACTTTACAGGAATAATGTATGCAAGGTCATTTACTAAGATTGCCCAAATTTTTCTGATCCGCCAAACAAAATGGCCGCCAGAGCCAAACAAAGTTTAACATTGGGCCCTATGGGGAAACGCACATTTTGGCTATCTCCTCTGAAACAACTGAAGCGAATTCAATTACACTTTACAGGAATAATGTATGGAAGGTCTTTTGCAAAGATTGCCGAAATTTTTCTGATCCGCCTAAAAATATGGCTGCCAGCGGGGAACATAGTTTAACATTGGACCCTATGGGAAAAACACATTTTGGCTATCTCCTCTGAAACTATTGAAGCAAACTTAACCAAACTTTAGTGGAATGATGTATTGGAGGTCCTTTACATAGATTGCCAAAATTTTTCTGATTGGCCAAAAAACATGGCTGCCAGAGCAAAAGGTAGTTTAACATAGGACCCTATGGGAAAAACGCATTTTGGCTATCTCCTCAGAAATTATAGAAGCAAATTTAACCAAACTTTACAGAAATGATGTATAGAAGGTCCTTTACTTAGATTGCCAAAATTTTTCTGATCCACCGAAAAACATGGCCGCCAGCGCAGAAGATAGTTTAACATTGGACCCTATGGGAAAAGCATATATATGCTATTTCCTCTGAAGCTTTAGAAGCAAATTGAACTAAACTTTACAGGAATGATGTATAGAAGGTCCTTTACATAGATTGCCAAAACTTTCCTGATTGGCCAAAAAACATGGCTGCCAGCGCAAAAGGTAGTTTAACATTGGACCCTATGGGAAAAACACATTTTTGACTATGTCCTCAGAAATGACTGAAGCAAATTGAACCAAACTTTACAGGAATGATGTATAGAAGGTCCTTTACTTAGATTGCCAAAATTTTTCTGATCAGCCGAAAAACATGGCCGCCAGGGCAGAAGATAGTTTAACATTGGACCCTATGGGAAAAATGCATTTTTGACTATGTCCTCAGAAATGACTAAAGCAAATTGAACCAAACTTTACAGGAATGATGTATAGAAGGTCCTTTACATAGATTGTCAAAATTTTTCTGATCCGCCAAAAAACATGGCTGCCAGCGGAGAACATAGTTTCACATTGGACCCTATGGGAAAAGCATATATGCTATCTCCTCTGAAGCTAGTGAAGCAAATTGAACCAAACTTTACAGGAATGATGTATAAAAGGTTCTTTACATAGATTGCCAAAATTTTTCTGATCTGCCAAAAAAAACATGGCTGTCAGCGCAAAAGATAGTTGGACTTTATGGGAAAAACACATTTTTGACTATGTCCTCAGAAATGACTGAAGCAAATTGAACCAAACTTTACAGGAATGATGTATAGAAGGTCCTTTACATAGATTGCCAAAATTTTCCTGATCTGCCATAAAACATGGCTGCCAGTGGAGAACATTGTTTCACATTGGACCCTATGGGAAAAGCATATATTTGCTATTATTAGCTCACCTGGCCTAAAGGCCATGTGAGCTTTTGCCATCACTCGGTGTCCGTCGTCCGTCAGTCAGTCAGTCTGTCAGTCAGTCAGTCAGTCCGTCTGTAAACTTTTCACATTTTAACTATCTCCTCTGAAACCACTGAACAAATTTTAACCAAACTTTACAGGAATGATGTATAGAAGGTCCTTTACTTAGATTGCCAAAATTATTTTGATCCGCCAAAAAACATGGCTGCCAGCGCAGAAGATAATTTAACATGGGACCCTATGGGAAAAATGCATTTTTGACTATTTCCTCAGAAGTGACTGAAGCAAATTTAATCAAACTTTACAGGAATGTTGTAAGGAAGGTCCTTTACTTAGATTGCCAAAATTGTTCTGATCCGTCAAAAAACATGGCCGCCAGCACAGAAGATAGTTTAACATTAGACCCTATGGGAAAAGCATATATTTGCTATCTTCTTTGAAACTGAGCCAATTTAAACCAAACTTTACACGAATAATGTATGTAAGGTCATTTACTAAGATTGCCCAAATTTTTCTGATCCGCCAAAAAAAATGGCCGCCAGGGCCAAACAAAGTTTAACATTGGGCCCTATGGGAAAACGCACATTTTGGCTATCTCCTCTGAAATGACTGAAGCCAATTCAATTAAACTTTACAGGAATGATGTATGGAAGGTCTTTTGCAAAGTTTGCCGAAATTTTTCTGATCCGACTAAAAACATGGCTGCCAGCGGGGAACATAGTTTAACATTGGACCCTATGGGAAAAACACATTTTGGCTATCTCCTCTGAAACTACTAAAGCAAACTAAACCAAACTTTACAGGAATGATGTATAGATGGTCCTTTACTTAGATTGCCGAAATTTTTTGGATCTGCCCAAAAAAACATGGCTGCCAGCGCAGAAGATTGTTTTACATTGGACCCTATGGGAAAAATGCATTTTTGACTATTTCTTCAGAAATGACTGAAGCAAATTTAACCAAACTTTACAGGAATGTTGTAAGGAAGGTCCTTTACTTAGATTGCCAAAATTTTTCTGATCCGTCAAAAAACATGGCCGCCAGAGCAGAAGATAGTTTAACATTGGACCCTATGGGAAAAACATATATTTGCTATCTTCTTTGATACCACTGAGCCAATTTAAACCAAACTTTACACGAATAATGTATGTAAGGTCATTTACTAAGATTGCCCAAATTTTTCTGATCCGCCAAAAGAAATGGCCACCAGGGCCAAACAAAGTTTAACATTGGGCCCTATGGGAAAACGCACATTTTGGCTATCTCATCTGAAACGACTGAAGCCAATTCAATTAAACTTTACAGGAATAATGTATGGAAGGTCTTTTGCAAAGATTGCCATAACTTTTCTGATCCACCTAAAACATGGCTGCCAGCGGGGAACATAGTTTAACATTGTTGGACCCTATGGGAAAAACACATTTTGGCTATCTCCTCTGAAACTACTGAAGCAAACTTAACCAAACTTTAGAGGAATGATGTATAGAAGGTCCTTTACATAGATTGCCAAAATTTTTCTGATCTGCCAAAAAACATGGCTGCCAGCGGAGAACATAGTTTCACATTGGACCCTATCACGTCTGAAGCTAGTGAAACAAATTCAACCAAACTTTACAGGAATGATGTATAAGATAGTTTAACATTGGACCCTATGGGAAAAACACATTTTTGACTATGTCCTCAGAAATGACTGAAGCAAATTGAACCAAACTTTACAAGAATGATGTATAGAAGGTGCTTTACATAGATTGCCAAAATTTTTCTGATCTGCCATAAAACATGGCTGCCAGCGTAGAACATTGTTTCACATTGGACCCTATGGGAAAAGCATATATACAAATTTGCTTTAAAAGCATTTTAGTAAGGTGAGCCATACAGGCTCAGCCACACTGAGCCTCTGGTTTCTTTTGAAGCTACTAAAGCAAATTGAATCAAACTTTACAGGAATGATGTATAAAAGGTCCTTTACTTAGATTGTGGAAATTTTTTTTGATCTGCCAAAAAAGATGGCTGCCAGCACAGAACATAGTTTAACCCTATGGGAATAGCATATATTTGCTATCTTCTCTAAAGCTACTGAAGCAAATTGAACCAAACTTTATGGGAATGATGTATGGAAGGTCCTTTATTAGATTGACAAATTCAAATTACCCGTTTCATTTACAATTAAGGCAAAACACTTTTAAAATCTCGGAAGCTGAAATTTCATTGGACAATAAATGTTACAACAGTGGCTCATTCACATATTCCCCTAAACGGTGTTTCCTCAGATCTCCCACTCCATGCCTATATCAAAAATGGGGGAGCAATTGAGAGATGTGATTTTAATCAGATTGAAAAAAAACTGTGAATGGTACATATAGTTCTACAGTGATTTCCTTAGCCATTCTGTCTGATATAAACAGTGCATTTTTTCATCACTGGAATACAAATTTGCTTTAAAAGCATTTTAGTCAGATGAGCGATACAGGCTCAGCCACACTGAGCCTCTGGTTATTCTATTCGTCTGATTATCGGCTTTACGGAACAAATCAGTGGTTTTTTAGCTCACCTGACCATAGGTCATGTGAGCTTATGGCATAGCGCAGCGTGTGTATGTGCGTGGGTGCATGAATGCGTGCGTGCATGAAACTACTGGACAGATTTCAATGAAACTTGGTAAGAAGTATATATGGGCCGGTGCAATTCAGATTTGTTCGTGACGTTGCCATGGCTACCATAACTAGGTCAAGGTGACCTAGGGGTGCAAAATCTTAAAAAAATCTTCTCCGAAAGTATTGATTGGAGAAAAAATCTGATGTGATATTTGGCTTCTCTAGGGTCTTAAGCCTATAGTTTGTTCATTTTTTGAAATTCGGACAAAAAATAGGTTACACGTTTTTGCGTTTAATTTTGAAAAAATCGTAAAATAGCTTCAAATTGTTAAAACTTGACTATTTGACCAGATAATGACATGGGGTTTTCAGTTTTGACATATTCTTGTAATTACCTTAAAAATGGTGTCAAGGTCAATTATGAAGGTTATGACCTAATTTTTTACCTTTCTAATATTATTTATTATCTGGAAAACTATAAACTTTTTATATAGGCATGTAAATTAAAATATTGTTGGTATTGAGGTAACGATCATTTTGATATATAGATAAAGGCCATTGGTTCAAAGCTCAAGGTCACAGTAGTAAAACAATACCAAAATGTTTCTTTATCTTGAAAACTACTGTGAAATCATTAATTTTCGTTGGGTCCAATTTTCGTGGAATCGGTAAAAAATAACATTTCGTTGGGACGTAAATTCGTGGTTTTACTGTTATGTCAAAAATGTAGTTTGTCCTTTGAGCCTTGATAACGGGTAAGAAGTCATGCTTTGTTTGTTTATCGGCACCTATAGAAAAAGTTATTTGTTAAAATAAGAAAGCAATAAACCGTGACAGAGACGCGGATTAATGACTAAGTCTAGGGTAGGCGCTAATTACCTGTAATCATTATATCAGTAACAACAAGTACACAAGCGATGTGACACCTGGCCTGAGTAGATCTACCTGTTCCGTTGTACAAATAAGCGGTAATTAATTTAGATTTAAAAGTTTATGCATAGAATATCAATCACAACGTGTTTTATAATCACTTTACACGAAAGTGAATATTTTTCTGTGACATCGGCAACTTTATAAAAATTCTAATTATTGACCTCTGATGACCTAATCAGCTGTTTACGAGAATAACAATGGCGGCTCTTACCGATTCGAATGAAGTTTCGTTTTTTAGAAATCAAACAGCTGACTTAATAATAATAAATATAAAACAGGTTTATAGAGATTGTTAAAATGTTTATTTAATTAATATGTAATCGGATTGGAATTTAAATGAGACGGGTCATAATTGATGATGAAAGTTACGGTTAGAAACTGGCCTGTCTGTCCCTATCGTCCCGACCAGTTCCTAATTGAAAACAAACATTTAAAAAAATTAATAAAGAATTTTTTACACATAATATATGTACTTAAATAGTTTTTATAATTAAATCAAACATCCACGCATCTTTACCTCCTGAAAAGTTTGTGTTTATGTGTGAGTTACGCTAGAGCAAAAAAAAAATGGTACATATATGCATGTCCATTATTTATCATATATCTTGTCTTTTTACTTGAGGTTAATATTTCGTGGTGGTCGTAAATTCGTGGTTAAGGCTGTCCACTAAAACCACGAAAATTGATCCCCAACGAAAATTAATGATTTCACAGTATAAACTTTTTATATAGGCATGTATATTAGAATGTTGTAGGTATTGATACAATGATCATTTTGATGTATAGAAAAAGGTCATGGGTCCAAAGGTCAAGGTCACAGTAGAAAAAACAATGCCAAAATGGTTAATTATCTCGAAAACTGTAAACTTTTTGTATAGGCATGTATATTGGAACGTTGTTGGTTTTGATGTATTGATCATTTTGATATATAGATTTAGGTCATTGGTTCAAAGGTCAAAGTCACAGATGCGAAAGAATACTGAAATGGTCCATTATCTTGAAAACTATGAACTTTTTGTAAAAGCATGTATATTAGAATGTTGTAGGTATTGATACAACGATCATTTTGATGTATAGAAAAAGGTCATGGGTCCAAAGGTCAAGGTCACAGTAGCAAAACAATACCAAAATGGTTAATTATCTCGAAAACTATTAGGTCATTGGTTCAAAGGTCAAGGTCACATGTGAAACAATACTGAAATGGTTTATTATCTTGAAAACTATAAACTTTTTGTATAGGCATGTATTTTAGAATGTTGTAGGTATTGATACAACAATCATTTCGATGTACAGAGAAAGGTCATGGGTCCAAAGGTCCAAAGGTCATGACCACAGTTGCAAAACAATACCAAAAAGGTTCATTATCTCGAAAACTATGAACGAATGCTTTGAAACCTTTCCCTCAACAATATTTATAGGACGTAGATCTGTTGCACACATCCGGGCAAGTGTAATAGAAACTCATTATTGGATATTAAATGCAGTGAGTGTTTGTCGTTATTTCTTGATCAGTACTACAGTGTTTCATGATTGTTCAAGGTACCGGTACCGCCTCCATTATATGAATTTAGAATTGCGCATAAAAATACATTTTACTTTTTGTGTGTTTTTCCTGTTAGCTTCCACCCGGACTTTGATCCCTCACCTTAATAATTGGCCCCCTGTCAGAAGTTGCCTGGGTCAGCAAGTCCTTCTGTGTCCAATTTCTAGATAAAACACTGATGCACTATCCTAAGAAGTAAAGAATTTATCATTCTATAAATGATTTACCGGTGGAAGGGGTTGGGGGGGGGGAGTGGTTGGGCAACCTCCCACAATAACGACACACAATGTCCTGCTACCTTAGCAAGTTTACAAGTGGACACATGGTCTAAGCTTAAAACTTTGTTAACTTATTTATGCTGAACCATAACCATTAACTTGTATTTAACACTAGATATGGTATATCCAAGAAAGTCACCACCTAGCATTAGGAAAGCAGCTAGTTTGCCATTAAATAAGTTTGCATCGAAAATATAGTGGTCACAGTGGAATGTAAGATCTGTTAGGCTACACCTTAATAAATTTAGCGAGATCTGTGTGCATATCAAACAGCGTGCATAAAATTCAGCTGGACCCATTAACATAACATTTACACAGGTGATTGAAGATTGTGTCTTGCAATAATTAACACTAACAAAAAGTAGTCCACCCATTCCAGTGTTCTGCCCAGGCCGCGCCCTTGCGCCAATTTGGCGCTAAATAAATGCAAATGGCGCATAAATATCCCCACAAATGGGCCGTTCGGCGCGCTGAAAAAGTTAGCCGATCTAATAAAATTTAGAACATTTGAATTCATAAATTTGCATCGACGAAACTTGTCCGTCTTTTTGTTTACATTCGTTTTACAAAGCGTCTATTTCCATACCAACCAAGCGTCTAAGTGATCTCATTTCGTAATCTCCTTTCTAGAGAGTTCCGATCGCTGTTTTGATTGGTGTTTGCCAATCGGTATCCTGTGACGCTTTGCTTCACCGCTCTTTCCAAAATGGCAGACGGCAAAAGAAAAATGAAGTCTTTATTAGATTTCTTTCAATCGACGGCTTCAAAAGTTAAAAAAACAAGCCAATCTAATGAAAAAAACACATCGTGTACACAGGATGTGAGCCCCGATAAACCAGGGTGTAGTAGCGAGGTAACTTCTTCCCTCCAAATGCAAAATGCATCCCCCACCCACGTCATGTCAACTGCATCTGATACCGTCGAAAAAACTGTGACAGTCGCAGATACCAGTGATAAAGGGAAGAAAAGGGAAATCAGATCCTTTCAAAAAAGATGGTTAACTGAATTTACTTGGTTAGAATACGATAAAACATCAAATTCTATGGTATGTAAACTGTGCCTGAAACATAAGAAATCAAACTCTATGACTACACATGCGTGTAGAAATTGGAAAACAAGCACCCTTACACGACATGCAGACTGTAGTGACCATAAAGAGGCTGTAGTAGCTAACTCCATGACTGGATCAATTGTTAAAAAAGTCTCAGATTTTTGGAATGAAAAAGAAGCAGCTGTGATCTGTGCATTTAAGGCAGCATTCTGGTTAGCAAAGGAAAATCTTGCCATCAATAAATTTGACAGTTTGGTAAATTTCTTGAAAGAAATGAAATGTCCAGACATTTCAAAGTTAAAGTGTAGAGAAAATGTGTCATACACCTCTGACAAGGCAGCAGAAGAGTTCATTCACTCAATAGCACATGTTGTGAAACAAACTGTTGACAATAGAATAAGTATATCTCCCTATGTTAGTTTACTGTGTGACGAGAGTACAGATATATCTGTTACTAAGAAGCTGAGTGTATATTGCAGAGTTATAGACCCAAAAACTCTTGACCCATCTACTCATTTTATTTCAAATGTTGCTGTGGTCAGCGGCACTGGAAAGGCTATATATACATAGTTGAAAAAAATAATGGAGGAGAAAGGGTTGCTCAGTGAGAATGTTATGGGGCTAGGGACTGATGGGGCCAAAGCAATGACAGGTATGGGTGAGGGCTTGACTGGCTATATGTGCAGAGACAATCCAATGTTAGTGAATTACCACTGTGTTGCTCACCGACTGGCCCTAGTAACTTCACAGGCAGCTGATACTGTGCCATACCTAGTGGACTATCAGAATACATTAACGGGCATCTTTTACTACTTTAAAGCTTCTGCAGTCAGATCTAGCAAACTGATACAGATACAAACGGTACTTGATGAACCTACCTTAAAGGTGAAAGAGGTACATCAGGTGAGATGGATGTCTGTGTACATTGCTGTGGAGACTGTCTACAAGATATTGGATTCTCTGATTACATTTTTCACACAAGACAAGGATGCCAAGGGTAAGGGTTACCAGAAAAAGATGATCCAGTATGACTTCATAGCTACAACCTACTTACTCATGGATGTTCTCCCTGTTGTTTCAGAGCTATGTCTTGTATTTCAGAAGGCAGATATAGATGTGAGCCTTATTAAAGTCCATGTTGAAAACTGCAAGAGGTCTTTGATTGACATTAAATGTGGAAAATCACAGCATCATCTTGACAAGCTTCAGAATGAAGATTTGACCATTGAAAGAGGCAAAAAAGTGTTCAAGTCTAATCATATTGTCCAGGGAAAGCAAAATATTGATTCAATCAAAGTGAAATTAATTGATGGAATACTAAAGAGACTGGAGGACAGATTTCCTGATAATGAGAGTAACCTTATCTATGCCTTTGCAGTCCTGTCAATGAGACCTATCTCATTCTGCAACCAGAAGGAAAGGGAAACCTGGGGCAATGACAAAATGGAGATATTGGTCATCTAAACAATCAACTGCTACTGCAAACCAGCCACTTGTTACAAGAGATCCTATTATTGATCCTGTTCAGACAATGAAAGAGTGGGCTAAAGTTAAAGAGCTGGTGGTTCAAGAAGGTTATCCAAGAGACAAAATGAGCCAGCTTTGGTTTTTACTGATGAAGTATTACAGCAGTGAATTTCCCAACCTACTGACTCTTGTTAAAATTGGTCTGTCAGCACCAGTTCACACTGCAGACTGTGAAAGGGGGTTCAGTGCCCAAAACATTATCAAAACAACAATGAGAAACAGACTTTCACCAGAAGTCTTAGATGATTTACTTACTATAAGGCTAGAAGGGGGAGAATCAAAGGATTTTAACTACTCTGCTGCCTTAGCTCACTGGAAAGGAGTGAAGGATAGAAGGGTCTTTAACACCAGTAATAGAGAATAGAATATAATAAATAAGATACACCAGGTACGTAATAGTTATTTATAAAAACTTGGTTGGTATGGCCCATAAAATTTGAGAATGGCCCTAATTTTCTTGGCTCAATGGGCCCTGTGGCCCATAGTTTTTGAAGACTGGGCAGAACACTGCATTCAAAAAGACAGATAGAATACCACGACTAAATATTTATCAATAGATTTATACATATATTAAAATATTTAAAACACATAGTCTTTTGTCTTTTTTCAATCTTTATAGGTTTCTGCTTGAAGCAATTTTCTATGTATTATGTATGATATATTTAAAGATAGGTAACTCTTACTGACTGGTGCCTGTTCAAGCCACAGCAGTGTTAAATAATTGCCGCTTTGCACATTTCCGGTGGCATTGAGTTGCGTTAAATTTTAAGAAGTTAATGCCTGGGAAATGTATATTCACCCCAAAATGGCTGTCAATAGGGATGTACAATCCAATATTCCTTGAAAAGTCCTTGAATAGTCCTTGAATTTCATTCTGACATTCCTATATGAACCATGTACTAATGGTTTTGTTTCACTCCATTACTGTTGGTAGAGTGCTCGCTGGGAGGTTGTAGGTTTGATCCCCAGCCGGTTCTGACCCAAGACTTGAAAGTGGGTAGTGACTGTTCTTTCGCCAAGCACTCGGCATTACAAAATGATTGTCACGGTTCTTTGGGATGGGAACTTGTCATGGTGGACTTGGCACGCTAAAGAACCCTGTTGTATAATGCCATCAGCGCAACGCACAGGCAAAATCTCCGCAATTCGCCTATAGCTGGCGACGTCTTGATATAAGTGAAATACTCTTGACTGGGACATTAAACACCATTACTAAACTCTCTATTGCTTTAGGTGAATTTGTAACATGGCTCAGTTTTGTATTGTTTGCAGTGACTGGCCACATTTCATTCTGACAAAAATTGTATTTGAGTATTTGAGCAAAAAAAGTTGAATTTTCATTTAATTTACACCATTAAAAAATATTTATTGTTTGAGTGAGAAAGGGCATTTGAGCTGTGGAAGTTCGAGCCATTGAGGTTTTTTACATAGAATAAAATATGGATTTGGTCGGGATTGGCAAATGACAAGAGTTATCCAGGGTATTTGAGAGATTAAAAAAAAAACATTTCTGTTTCTTTTCCGTGAGGCAAAGTATACAATTAAGCATGTAATAGTGTAATAAACTATGAATCAAAATGGTTAGTTATCACAAGTGGTTGGAAATCTGGAAATTTCTTTTACACTTATGATGAGGTTCAATTTTACTTTGATATGATCTGTCTGAACACTGAGCAACATGCCCGGAGAAATCCCCTCTCCCACCTCAAAAAAAAAAAGGGTTTGCAGAGTTGTTTAAATTAAAAGAAATGCTATGTTATTCAATTTTTCCAAGTACCAGTGTACAGGTCAGGTATAAATAGAAATTTATTTGTTATGAAAATTGGTATCTGCAACAGCATTAAAATAAAACCTATTACAGATTTATTATACTGTGTAGGTAAAAAAAGACTTCAGTATCTGTGTGGTTGTTGTTGACTATATATATATACAACCCGACCTCTTCACCATGAAATAAGTATGTACTCAAAATAGTCCTTTTTTTGGGACTCGCCACAGTTCCCCATTAAGTTTCAAATAAAGAGATTTATATTATTTACCAAATGAAATGTTAATTTCTTTTATTATTATTTCCAGATGCTCAAACTTTACATGTTTGCACTTCTCCAGTAGGCCAGCAGTGTAACCTTGATTGTGAGACACCTGACCAATCAGTGCCAGTTTTTTTTACTGACCCCAGATCTAACACAGCTGGGTCATGTAGCGCAGTCGGTACATGTCTGTCTGGTATAACAGGATATTCAGTGGATCGAGTAAACTCTACATTTACAAGACTAACAATAGCAACTCTAAGTTACACAAGGGATTATGGTGACTGGAAGTGTTCTCATGGTGTTACTGAATCTACCCCCGTACCAGTTCCTTGCCCATGTGAGTATTAATTTAATAGAAAATAAGGTAACCAAGCCTACTATTAAAATCAGTGATAAGCGTAGAATATTTCTACACAGAGTAAAACATTGGTGCTATGGGGATTTAACAGTTTGAAAAACCAGGCAAACAGCAGATCCTGTTGCTCATATGACATAAAAAGTCGCTAAGGACATCACTTCCAGTGTAAACATTTCCATTTTTGCTATATAAAATTCAGCTAGTGCCAACATTTTCCTTTCTAAAAAAATACTTTATGACAATCGCAGATGCATACAGTTTTTAAGTTATGATTAGGTACAAGTGAACAATATCAAATTTTATTCAGTTTGATTGGATTTTCTATGGAAATAAATCACACAAACACAGAATGGAAAAAAAGGGCTTTTTGACATGCAAGTAATTTAAAAACATCAAATAATTTTAACAGGTTCATAGATACATAGCAATATTAGATGCCTAGCTATTTAGAACATGCAATGGTTTTGCTTTAACTATTGCAATGCTTCACTGTCTGTCATCTGGTGTTCATGTTGTATGTCATCTATATATCACAATGCCCATTAGGTCAATACCTACATGTATAATATCCTAATATACATGCCTACACAAAAAAGTTTATAATTAAAATGTAGAATGACATACATGACTTACATCAGACTATGAACATAAAGGTGACGGATGCAATACTGAAACTGTTGAGAGGTAATAGGAATCTTAAATGTTGACAAGCTTTCATTACTCATAGATTATTATATATAATCATCAACATGTACAGCTTTTGTTTAGGAATATACACTACATTTAAAGTTCTGTTAACAAAAAGAGCCAATCGAATCATAATGCAGAAAACAGCAAACAAAAATAAAAAATAAAAAATAGAATAAATAAAAAGTCATACAGTTACGAAAAAATGATCTTCTATTTTGGGCTATTTTTTCACAGCTACTGACATGATATCACTTTTATCATTTTTGTTTAACTCGATGTTGGTGCTTCAAAAATATATCAAAAAGTGAAATGCTTTTCTACCTAAGGGCCCTTTTTGCATATGGATGGTCAATTTTTCATAAAATGTATTGCACTCAGGTGACTGTTAAGATGCACTTGTTTAACAGGTAAGTAAGTATAGCATTCCAATTGGACCTCTTGTAAGACTGTGTTTATTATACCCATGGTATTCAGAATTTTTATATAGTAATCAACATGTTTCTCTCACTTCCTCAAACAATTCTGAAATGTTTTAATTTCAGCACCAAGCCCTAACATAACTGTAACAGTGGATGGTAATAATATCACATCTACAGCAAAATGCCAGTTTCCAGTATCAGCCTATACCAGCTTGTCACTTGAATATACTGATCAGGTAAATATTATCTTCATGTGTTCTGGTTCACAATTGTTTTATTTTTATTAATCATGTTAATTAAGTGCAGATCAACTCATGTCATGCTCCTATAGATGGGAACTACTGGTAAGTTGTATATAGGTAATGCATGTACTGAAGTTTTTAGCTCACCAAATGTCGTGTGAGTTTTTGACATAGCACAAAGTGTGTATGTGCATGTGTGTTTTGTTTACTTCATTTTCAACGTCTCCTCTGAAACTACCTGAGAGATTTAAATAAAACTTGGTCAGAAGTATATATGTGCCATTGTAATTCAGATTTGTTTGTGGCGTTGCCATGGTACAAAAATCTTAAAAAATCTTCTCTGAAACTGATGATAAGAAAAAAGTCTGATGTGATATAAATTTGGCTTCTCTAAGGTCTTAAGCCTACAGTTAGTTAATTTTGTGAAATTTTGACTACAGTTAGTTAATTTTGTGAAATTTTGACTATAGTTAGTTAATTTTGTGAAATTTTGACTACAGTTAGTAAATTTTGTGAAATTTTGACTAAAAAGCCACACATTTTTGCCTTTTTATTTAGAAAAAAAAAAATCATAAAACAGCTTGATATTGACTATTTGAATAGATAATGACAAGGTTTTCAGTTTGGACATATTATTGCAATTATCTTCAAAATAGGTCAGGTCAAAGGTCATGGTTATGAAACCTGGATGTAGGGCCAATATTGAACTGATTGTTGGTATGTTAGTTTGAGATCAAGTTTATGTTTTGTTATGCTAAGCTGACTTTTACATACAGGCATGTGGAAAGCTTGACACTAAGCTGAAAAATTAGTGCTGAATTGACAGCTCATCTCAGGTTCTCATTAGCCTCATTGTTTTTGACAGATGATATCTATCTCTTGGCAGCTTTTTTAGCCTTTGGATATCCATAGCTCTGTGACTCGGCTTTAATTCATTTTTCATAACCTTGTGTTAAACTTTTGACAGGTCTGTATTGTAGATCCGTTATGAAATCTATGAGAAATTAATGTTCAGTGCTATAGAAAACTACAGTTCATGTTAATTCTGACGATTTTGTTTTTTACTTTCGATACTGATGCAGCGATTGGTCGAAATCAAACTGTACTGGTGACCAGTAAACGCTGTGTCTTTATCAGGACACTAACAGTGGTATCTGTAAGACATATTTGCAGCAACGCTGTAGATAAGCATTGCAGTGATATGTTTACAGAAATTAAAATGTGTATAAGAATGCTGTAAGTATTGATACAATGATCATTTTGATGTATAGAAAAAGGTCATGGATTCAAAGGTCAAGGTTACAGAAGCAAAAGAATACTGAAATGGTTAATTATCTGAAAAATCCTCATATTGTTACTTTTTGGAAAGATTTTGACATTGGGGTCACAGTATTTATGTTTTCTTGAAATGTTTCAGCTACACATTATTTATCAGGTGAGCATCTCAGGCCCAATGAGGCTCTTATTCATGTATTAAGGTATATATATATATATTTATTGTATATATATATATATATTATATGTATACATATTTATGAAGTTGTGTTTTACATAACTCCCAAAAATCTGTTGCATGTTACGGCCTGATTTTTTTGCAACTCAGTGTAGGTTATGACTTCATATTTGACTTTTAAAACTTGACAGATATGCTCCAATCTTAAACATTCAGTTTCTTGTCATGAACTAAATGTCCAAAAGATTAAAATATATCTTTATAATGTTATGCAGTGCTTTAATGAAATGTTAGTTGATATTGGCAAATTTGAAAATTTAAATCTAGAAGCTTGACCTTCACTCAGTGTTACAGGTTTACACTTTAAAACATTGACTTGTCATGAACCAAAAGGACTGCTTCTTGTTATGATACCTTAATAAAGCATTTATTGTCTGTAAATTTTATAATAGAATTACATTTTATGTTTTAGAAAGGGAATGTTAAAACCGTGGTTTCTAATGCCTCACCTGTATCTGTGAATGTTACAACAGATGGATGTGAAAGTCATGAAACAAATGTAATTCTCACGCAGCCAAAGCCAGATGATATTTGTGGAAACGTTAATTTTAAAAGTACATTTGTGAATATTTACCTTGGAACCATCACTGGCAGCCTGTCTTTAAAAATTCAAGGTTAGTTTCAATTTAGTTACTTAACACTTTAGTGAAAATATAATGTACACATGTAATTATTATCTAAAATGTGATATTGTTTCACATAAATCCATATTATGTCTTTAGTGCACAGATTTACCTAATAAATCAAAACTTTAAACTTGATTTGAAAATGTTCCAAAGAATTCCTGCAATTGTGACTTCATAATTATAAAAGGGCGCTTTATTTATGTTAATTCTGGACACTTGGTTACCATCATGACTTCACCTGATGATTGTTATGACGTAACACTTGGTTACCATCAGGACTTCACCTGATAATTGTTATGACGTAACACTTGGTTACCATCAGGACTTCACCTGATGATTGTTATGACGTAACACTTGGTTACCATCATGACTTCACCTGATGATTGTTATGACGTAACACTTGGTTACCATCATGACTTCACCTGATGATTGTTATGACGTAACACTTGGTTACCATCAGGACTTCACCTGATGATTGTTATGACGTAACACTTGGTTACCATCAGGACTTCACCTGATGATTGTTATGACGTTACACTTGGTTACCATCAGGACTTCACCTGATGATTGTTATGACGTAACACTTGGTTACCATCAGGACTTCAGCTGATGATTGTTATAACGTAACACTTGGTTACCATCACAACTTGGCCTGGTGATTGTTATGACGTAACACTTGGTTACCATCAGGACTTCATCTGATTATTGTCATGACGTAACACTTGGTTACCATCACGACTTCACCTGATGATTGTTATGACGTAACACTTGGTTACCATCAGGACTTCACCTGATGATTGTTATGACGTAACACTTGGTTACCATCAGGACTTCACCTGATGATTGTTATGACGTAACACTTGGTTACCATCAGGACTTCACCTGATGATTGTTATGACGTAACACTTGGTTACCATCACCACTTCACCTGATGATTGTTATGACCTAACACTTGGTTACCATCAGGACTTCAGCTGATGATTGTTATAACGTAACACTTGGTTACCATCACAACTTCACCTGGTGATTGTTATGACGTAACACTTGGTTACCATCACAACTTCATCTGATTATTGTCATGACATAACACTTGGTTACCATCACGACTTCACCTGATGATTGTTATGACGTAACACTTGGTTACCATCAGGACTTCACCTGATGATTGTTATGACGTAACACTTGGTTACCATCAGGACCTCACCTGATGATTGTTATGACGTAACACTTGGTTACCATCAGGACTTCACCTGATGATTGTTATGACATAACACTTGGTTACAATGACGACTTCACCTGGTGATTGTTATGACGTAACACTTGGTTACAATGAGGACTTCACCTGGTGATTGTTATGACGTAACACTTGGTTACCATCAGGACTTCACCTGATGATTGTTAAAACGTAACACTTGGTTACCATCATGACTTCACCTGATGATTCATATGATATAACACTTGGTTACCATCACGACTTCACCTGATGATTGTTATGACATAACACTTGGTTACCATCAGGACTTCACCTGGTGATTGTTATAAAGTAACTCTTGGTTACCATCACAACTTCACCAGATGCTTGTTATGACATAACACTTGGTTACCATCAGGACTTCACCTGATGATTCTTATGATGTAACACTTGGTTACCATCACGACTTCACCTGATGATTGTTATGACATAACACTTGGTTACCATCAGGACTTCACCTGATGATTGTTATGACATAACACTTGGTTACCATCATAACGTCACCTGATGATTGTTATGACATAACACATGGTTACCATCACAACTTCACCTGATGCTTGTTACGACATAACACTTGGTTACCATCAGGACTTCACCTGATGATTGTTATGATGTAACACTTGGTTACCATGACAACTTCACCTGATGATTGTTATAAAGTAACACTTGGTTACCATCATGACTTCACCTGATGAATGTTATGACCTAACACTTGGTTACCATCAGGACTTCACCTGATGATTGTTATGATGTAACACTTGGTTACCATGACAACTTCACCTGATGATTGTTATAAAGTAACACTTGGTTACCATCAGGACTTCACCTGATGATTGTTATGACGTAACACTTGGTTACCATCAGGACTTCACCTGATGATTGTTATGACGTAACAGTTGGTTACCATCAGGACTTCACCTGATGATTGTTATGACGTAACACTTGGTTACCATCACCACTTCACCTGATGATTGTTATGACCTAACACTTGGTTACCATCAGGACTTCAGCTGATGATTGTTATAACGTAACACTTGGTTACCATCACAACTTCACCTGGTGATTGTTATGACGTAACACTTGGTTACCATCAGGACTTCATCTGATTATTGTCATGACATAACACTTGGTTACCATGACGAACTCACCTGATGATTGTTATGACGTAACACTTGGTTACCATCAGGACTTCACCTGATGATTGTTATGATGTCACACTTGGTTACCATCAGGACTTCACCTGATGATTGTTATGACCTAACACTTGGTTACAATGACGACTTCACCTGGTGTTTGTTATGACGTAACACTTGGTTACCATGACGACTTCACCTGATGATTGTTATAAAGTAACACTTGGTTACCATCATGACTTCACCTGTTGATTGTTATGACATAAGACTTGGTTACCATCAGGACTTCACCTGATGCTTGTTATGACATAACACTTAGTTACCATCAGGACTTCACCTGATGATTGTTATGACGTAACACTTGGTTACCATCAGGACTTCACCTGATGATTGTTATGACGTAACACTTGGTAACCATCATGACTTCACCTGATGATTGTTATGACGTAACACTTGGTTACCATCAGGACTTCACCTGATGATTTTTATGACGTAACACTTGGTTACCATCAGGACTTCACCTGATGATTGTTATGACGTAACACTTGGTTACCATCAGGACTTCACCTGATGATTGTTATGACGTAACACTTGGTTACCATCAGGACTTCACCTGATGATTGTTATGACATAACACTTGGTTACAATGACGACTTCACCTGATTATTGTCATGACGTAACACTTGGTTACCATCAGGACTTCACCTGATGATTGTCATAATAACACTTGGTTACCATCAGGACTTCACCTGATGATTGTTATGACGTAACACTTGGTTACCATCAGGACCTCACCTGATGATTGTTATGACATAACACTTGGTTACCATCAGGACTTCACCTGATGATTGTTATGACGTAACACTTGGTTACCATCAGGACTTCACCTGATAATTGTTATGATGTAACACTTGGTTACCATCAGGACTTCACCTGATAATTGTTATGACATAACACTTGGTTACCATCACAACGTCACCTGATGATTGTTATGACGTAACACTTGGTTACCATGACAACTTCACCTGATGATTGTTATAAAGTAACACTTGGTTACCATCATGACTTCACCTGATGATTGTTATGACGTAACACTTGGTTACCATCAGGACTTCACCTGATGATTGTTATGACATAACACTTAGTTACCATCAGGACTTCACCTGATGATTGTTATGACGTAACACTTGGTTACCATCAGGACTTCACCTGATGATTGTTATGACGTAACAGTTGGTTACCATCAGGACTTCACCTGATGATTATTATGACGTAACACTTGGTTACCATCACCACTTCACCTGATGATTGTTATGACCTAACACTTGGTTACCATCAGGACTTTAGCTGATGATTGTTATAACGTAACACTTGGTTACCATCACAACTTCACCTGGTGATTGTTATGACATAACACTTGGTTACCATCAGGACTTCATCTGATTATTGTCATGATGTAACACTTGGTTACCATGACGAACTCTCCTGATGATTGTTATGACGTAACACTTGGTTACCATCAGGACTTCACCTGATGATTGTTATGATGTCCCACTTGGTTACCATCAGGACTTCACCTGATGATTGTTATGACGTAACACTTGGTTACCATCAGGACTTCACCTGATGATTGTAATGACATAACACTTGGTTACAATGACGACTTCACCTGGTGATTGTTATGACGTAACACTTGGTTACCATGACAACTTCACCTGATGATTGTTATAAAGTAACACTTGGTTACCATCATGACTTCACCTGATGATTGTTATGACATAACACTTGGTTACCATCAGGACTTCACCTGATGATTGTTATGACATAACACTTAGTTACCACCAAGACTTCACCTGATGATTGTTATGACGTAACACTTGGTTACCATCAGGACTTCACCTGATGATTGTTATGACGTAACACTTGGTTACCATCATGACTTCACCTGATGATTGTTATGACGTTACACTTGGTTACCATCATGACTTCACCTGATGATTGTTATGACGTAACACTTGGTTACCATCAGGACTTCATCTGATGATTTTTATGACGTAACACTTGGTTACCATCAGGACTTCACCTGATGATTGTTATGACGTAACACTTGGTTACCATCAGGACTTCACCTGATGATTGTTATGACGTAACACTTGGTTACCATCAGGACTTCACCTGATGATTGTCATGACGTAACACTTGGTTACCATCAGGACTTCACCTGATGATTGTTATGACGTAACACTTGGTTACCATGACAACTTCACCTGATGATTGTTATAAAGTAACACTTGGTTACCATCATGACTTCACCTGATGATTGTTATGACATAAGACTTGGTTACCATCAGGACTTCACCTGATGCTTGTTATGACATAACACTTAGTTACCATCAGGACTTCACCTGATGATTGTTATGACGTAACACTTGGTTACCATCAGGACTTCACCTGATGATTGTTATGACGTAACACTTGGTTACCATCATGACTTCACCTGATGATTGTTATGACGTAACACTTGGTTACCATCAGGACTTCACCTGATGATTTTTATGACGTAACACTTGGTTACCATCAGGACTTCACCTGATGATTGTTATGACGTAACACTTGGTTACCATCAGGACTTCACCTGATGATTGTTATGACGTAACACTTGGTTACCATCAGGACTTCACCTGATGATTGTTATGACATAACACTTGGTTACAATGACGACTTCACCTGATTATTGTCATGACATAACACTTGGTTACCATCAGGACTTCACCTGATGATTGTCATAATAACACTTGGTTACCATCAGGACTTCACCTGATGATTGTTATGACGTAACACTTGGTTACCATCAGGACCTCACCTGATGATTGTTATGACATAACACTTGGTTACCATCAGGACTTCACCTGATGATTGTTATGACGTAACACTTGGTTACCATCAGGACTTCACCTGATAATTGTTATGATGTAACACTTGGTTACCATCAGGACTTCACCTGATAATTGTTATGACATAACACTTGGTTACCATCACAACGTCACCTGATGATTGTTATGACGTAACACTTGGTTACCATGACAACTTCACCTGATGATTGTTATAAGTAACACTTGGTTACCATCATGACTTCACCTGATGATTGTTATGACGTAACACTTGGTTACCATCAGGACTTCACCTGATGATTGTTATGACATAACACTTAGTTACCATCAGGACTTCACCTGATGATTGTTATGACGTAACACTTGGTTACCATCAGGACTTCACCTGATGATTGTTATGACGTAACAGTTGGTTACCATCAGGACTTCACCTGATGATTATTATGACGTAACACTTGGTTACCATCACCACTTCACCTGATGATTGTTATGACCTAACACTTGGTTACCATCAGGACTTCAGCTGATGATTGTTATAACGTAACACTTGGTTACCATCACAACTTCACCTGGTGATTGTTATGACATAACACTTGGTTACCATCAGGACTTCATCTGATTATTGTCATGATGTAACACTTGGTTACCATGACGAACTCTCCTGATGATTGTTATGACGTAACACTTGGTTACCATCAGGACTTCACCTGATGATTGTTATGATGTCCCACTTGGTTACCATCAGGACTTCACCTGATGATTGTTATGACGTAACACTTGGTTACCATCAGGACTTCACCTGATGATTGTTATGACATAACACTTGGTTACAATGACGACTTCACCTGGTGATTGTTATGACGTAACACTTGGTTACCATGACAACTTCACCTGATGATTGTTATAAAGTAACACTTGGTTACCATCATGACTTCACCTGATGATTGTTATGACATAACACTTGGTTACCATCAGGACTTCACCTGATGATTGTTATGACATAACACTTAGTTACCACCAAGACTTCACCTGATGATTGTTATGACGTAACACTTGGTTACCATCAGGACTTCACCTGATGATTGTTATGACGTAACACTTGGTTACCATCATGACTTCACCTGATGATTGTTATGACGTAACACTTGGTTACCATCATGACTTCACCTGATGATTGTTATGACGTAACACTTGGTTACCATCAGGACTTCATCTGATGATTTTTATGACGTAACACTTGGTTACCATCAGGACTTCACCTGATGATTGTTATGACGTAACACTTGGTTACCATCAGGACTTCACCTGATGATTGTTATGACGTAACACTTGGTTACCATCAGGACTTCACCTGATGATTGTCATGACGTAACACTTGGTTACCATCAGGACTTCACCTGATGATTGTTATGACGTTACACTTGGTTACCATCAGGACCTCACCTGATGATTGTTATGACATAACACTTTGTTACCATCAGGACTTCACCTGATGATTGTTATGACGTAACACTTGGTTACCATCAGGACTTCACCTGATAATTGTTATGACGTAACACTTGGTTACCATCAGGACTTCACCTGATGATTGTTATGACGTAACAGTTGGTTACCATCAGGACTTCACCTGATGATTGTTATGACGTAACACTTGGTTACCATCACGACTTCACCTGATGATTGTTATGACCTAAAACTTGGTTACCATCAGGACTTCAGCTGATGATTGTTATAACGTAACACTTGGTTACCATCAGGACTTCACCTGGTGATTGTTATGACATAACACTTGGTTACAATGACAACTTCACCTGATGATTGTTATGACGTAACACTTGGTTACCATCAGGACTTCACCTGATGATTGTTATGACATAACACTTGGTTACAATGACGACTTCATCTGGTGATTGTTATGACGTAACACTTGAGTTACCATGACAACTTCACCTGATGATTGTTATAAAGTAACACTTGGTTACCATCATGACTTCACCTGATGATTGTTTTGACATAACACTTAGTTACCATCAGGACTTCACCTGATGCTTGTTATGACATAACACTTGGTTACCATCAGGACTTCACCTGATGATTCTTATGATGTAACACTTGGTTACCATCACGACTTCACCTGATGATTGTTATGACATAACACTTGGTTACCATCAGGACTTCACCTGATGATTGTTATGACGTAACACTTGGTTACCATCAGGACTTCACCTGATGATTTTTATGACATAACACTTGGTTACCATCACAACGTCACCTGATGATTGTTATGACGTAACACTTGGTTACCATCAGGACTTCACCTGATGATTGTTATGACATAACACTTGGTTACCATCATAACGTCACCTGATGATTGTTATGACATAACACATGGTTACGATCACAACTTCACCTGATGCTTGTTACGACATAACACTTGGTTACCATCAGGACTTCACCTGATGATTGTTATGATGTAACACTTGGTTACCATGACAACTTCAGCTGATGATTGTTATAAAGTAACACTTGGTTACCATCATGACTTCACCTGATGATTGTTATGACCTAACACTTGGTTACCATCAGGACTTCACCTGATGATTGTTATGATGTAACACTTGGTTACCATGACAACTTCACCTGATGATTGTTATAAAGTAACACTTGGTTACCATCAGGACTTCACCTGATGATTTTATGACGTAACACTTGGTTACCATCAGGACTTCACCTGATGATTGTTATGACGTAACAGTTGGTTACCATCAGGACTTCACCTGATGATTGTTATGACGTAACACTTGGTTACCATCACCACTTCACCTGATGATTGTTATGACCTAACATTTGGTTACCATCAGGACTTCAGCTGATGATTGTTATAACGTAACACTTGGTTACCATCACAACTTCACCTGGTGATTGTTATGACGTAACACTTGGTTACCATCAGGACTTCATCTGATTATTGTCATGACATAACACTTGGTTACCATGACGAACTCACCTGATGATTGTTATGACGTAACACTTGGTTACCATCAGGACTTCACCTGATGATTGTTATGATGTCACACTTGGTTACCATCAGGACTTCACCTGATGATTGTTATGACCTAACACTTGGTTACAATGACGACTTCACCTGGTGTTTGTTATGACGTAACACTTGGTTACCATGACGACTTCACCTGATGATTGTTATAAAGTAACACTTGGTTACCATCATGACTTCACCTGTTGATTGTTATGACATAAGACTTGGTTACCATCAGGACTTCACCTGATGCTTGTTATGACATAACACTTAGTTACCATCAGGACTTCACCTGATGATTGTTATGACGTAACACTTGGTTACCATCAGGACTTCACCTGATGATTGTTATGACGTAACACTTGGTTACCATCATGACTTCACCTGATGATTGTTATGACGTAACACTTGGTTACCATCAGGACTTCACCTGATGATTTTTATGACGTAACACTTGGTTACCATCAGGACTTCACCTGATGATTGTTATGACGTAACACTTGGTTACCATCAGGACTTCACCTAATGATTGTTATGACGTAACACTTGGTTACCATCAGGACTTCACCTGATGATTGTTATGACATAACACTTGGTTACAATGACGACTTCACCTGATTATTGTCATGACGTAACACTTGGTTACCATCAGGACTTCACCTGATGATTGTCATAACGTAACACTTGGTTACCATCAGGACTTCACCTGATGATTGTTATGACGTAACACTTGGTTACCATCAGGACCTCACCTGATGATTGTTATGACATAACACTTGGTTACCATCAGGACTTCACCTGATGATTGTTATGACGTAACACTTGGTTACCATCAGGACTTCACCTGATAATTGTTATGATGTAACACTTGGTTACCATCAGGACTTCACCTGATAATTGTTATGACATAACACTTGGTTACCATCACAACGTCACCTGATGATTGTTATGATGTAACACTTGGTTACCATGACAACTTCACCTGATGATTGTTATAAAGTAACACTTGGTTACCATCATGACTTCACCTGATGATTGTTATGACGTAACACTTGGTTACCATCAGGACTTCACCTGATGATTGTTATGACATAACACTTAGTTACCATCAGGACTTCACCTGATGATTGTTATGACGTAACACTTGGTTACCATCAGGACTTCACCTGATGATTGTTATGACGTAACAGTTGGTTACCATCAGGACTTCACCTGATGATTATTATGACGTAACACTTGGTTACCATCACCACTTCACCTGATGATTGTTATGACCTAACACTTGGTTACCATCAGGACTTCAGCTGATGATTGTTATAACGTAACACTTGGTTACCATCACAACTTCACCTGGTTGATGTTATGACATAACACTTGGTTACCATCAGGACTTCATCTGATTATTGTCATGACGTAACACTTGGTTACCATGACAAATTCTCCTGATGATTGTTATGACGTAACACTTGGTTACCATCAGGACTTCACCTGATGATTGTTATGATGTCCCACTTGGTTACCATCAGGACTTCACCTGATGATTGTTATGACGTAACACTTGGTTACCATCAGGACTTCACCTGATGATTGTTATGACATAACACTTGGTTACAATGACGACTTCACCTGGTGATTGTTATGACGTAACACTTGGTTACCATGACAACTTCACCTGATGATTGTTATAAAGTAACACTTGGTTACCATCATGACTTCACCTGATGATTGTTATGACATAACACTTAGTTACCACCAAGACTTCACCTGATGATTGTTATGACGTAACACTTGGTTACCATCAGGACTTCACCTGATGATTGTTATGACGTAACACTTGGTTACCATCATGACTTCACCTGATGATTGTTATGACGTAACACTTGGTTACCATCAGGACTTCACCTGATGATTTTTATGACGTAACACTTGGTTACCATCATGACTTCACCGGATGATTGTTATGACGTAACACTTGGTTACCATCAGGACTTCACCTGATGATTGTTATGACATAACACTTAGTTACCACCAACTTCACCTGATGATTGTTATGACGTAACACTTGGTTACCATCAGGACTTCACCTGATGATTGTTATGACGTAACACTTGGTTACCATCAGGACTTCATCTGATTATTGTCATGACGTAACACTTGGTTACCATGACGAACTCTCCTGATGATTGTTATGACGTAACACTTGGTTACCATCAGGACTTCACCTGATGATTGTTATGATGTCCCACTTGGTTACCATCAGACTTCACCTGATGATTGTTATGACGTAACACTTGGTTACCATCAGGACTTCACCTGATGATTGTTATGACATAACACTTAGTTACCACCAAGACTTCACCTGATGATTGTTATGACGTAACACTTGGTTACCATCAGGACTTCACCTGATGATTGTTATGACGTAACACTTGGTTACCATCATGACTTCACCTGATGATTGTTATGACGTAACACTTGGTTACCATCATGACTTCACCTGATGATTGTTATGACGTAACACTTGGTTACCATCAGGACTTCATCTGATGATTTTATGACGTAACACTTGGTTACCATCAGGACTTCACCTGATGATTGTTATGACGTAACACTTGGTTACCATCAGGACTTCACCTGATGATTGTTATGACGTAACACTTGGTTACCATCAGGACTTCACCTGATGATTGTCATGACGTAACACTTGGTTACCATCAGGACTTCACCTGATGATTGTTATGACGTAACACTTGGTTACCCATCAGGACCTCACCTGATGATTGTTATGACATAACACTTGGTACCATCAGGACTTCACCTGATGATTGTTATGGACGTAACACTTGGTTACCATCAGGACTTCACACTGATATTGTTATGACGTAACACTTGGTTACCATCAGACTTCACCTGATGAATTGTTATGACGTAACAGTTGGTTACCATCAGGACTTCACCTGATGATTGTTATGACGTAACACTTGGTTACCATCACGACTTCACCTGATGATTGTTATGACCTAAAACTTGGTTACCATCAGGACTTCAGCTGATGAATTGTTTATAACGTAACACTTGGTTACCATCAGGACTTCACCTGGTGATTGTTATGACATACACTTGGTTACAATGACAACTTCACCTGATGATTGTTATGACGTAACACTTGGTTACCATCAGGACTTCACCTGATGATTGTTATGACATAACACTTGGTTACAATACGACTTCACCTGTGATTGTTATGACGTAACACTTGAGTTACCATGACGACTTCACCTGATGATTGTTATAAAGTAACACTTGGTTACCATCATGACCTCACCTGATGATTGTTTTGACATTACACTTAGTTACCATCAGGACTTCACCTGATGCTTGTTATGACATAACACTTGGTTACCATCAGGACTTCACCTGATGATTCTTATGATGTAACACTTGGTTACCATCACGACTCTTCACCTGATGATTGTTATGACA
Organism: Anadara kagoshimensis; assembly: GCA_021292105.1. Lineage (NCBI taxonomy): Eukaryota > Metazoa > Mollusca > Bivalvia > Arcoida > Arcidae > Anadara > Anadara kagoshimensis. The sequence continues at coordinate 37,395,428 of CM037866.1, forward strand.
TAACACTTGGTTACCATCAGGACTTCACCTGATGATTGTTATGACGTAACACTTGGTTTACCATCAGGACTTCACCTGATGATTGTTATGACATAACACTTGGTTCCATCACAACGTCACCTGATGATTGTTATGACATAACACATGGTTACCATCACAACTTCACCTGATGCTTGTTATGACATAACACTTGGTTACCATTAGGACTACACCTGATGATTCTTATGATAACACTTGGTTACCATCAAAACTTCACCTGATGATTGTTATGACGTAACACTTGGTTACCATCAGGACTTCACCTGATGATTGTTATGACGTAACACTTGGTTACCATCAGGACTTCACCTGATGATTGTTATGACGTAACACTTGGTTACCATCAGGACTTCACCTGATGATTGTTATGACATAACACTTGGTTACAATGACGACTTCACCTGATTATTGTCATGACGTAACACTTGGTTACCATCAGGACTTCAGCTGATGATTGTCATGACGTAACACTTGGTTACCATCAGGACTTCACCTGATGATTGTTATGACGTAACACTTGGTTACCATCAGGACCTCACCTGATGATATTATGACATAACACTTGGTTACCATCAGGACTTCACCTGATGATTGTTATGACGTAACACTTGGTTACCATCAGGACTTCACCTGATAATTGTTATGACGTAACATTTGGTTACCATCAGGACTTCACCTGATGATTGTTATGACGTAACACTTGGTTACCATCAGGACTTCACCTGATGATTGTTATGACTACACTTGGTTACCATCACGACTTCACCTGATGATTGTTATGACCTAACACTTGGTTACCATCAGGACTTCACTGATGATTGTTTATAACGTAACACTTGGTTACCATCACAACTTCACCTGTTGATTGTTATGACGTAACACTTGGTTACCATCAGGACTTCATCTGATTATTGTCATGACGTAACACTTGGTTACCATCAGGACTTCACCTGATGATTGTTTATGACGTAACACTTGGTTACCATCACCACTTCACCTGATGATTGTTATGACGTAACACTTGGTTACAATCATCACTTCACCTGATGATGTTATAACGTACACTTGGTTCCATCAGGACTTCACCTGTGATTGTTATGACGTAACACTTGGTTACCATCAGGACTTCACCTGATGATTTGTTATGACGTAACACTTGGTTACCATCACGACTTCACCTGATGATTGTTATGACCTAACACTTGGTTACCATCAGGACTTCAGCTGATGATTGTTATAACATAACACTTGGTTACCATCACAACTTCACCTGGTGATTGTTATGACGTAACACTTGGTTACCATCAGGACTTCATCTGATTATTGTAATGACGTAACACTTGGTTACCATCACGACTTCACCTGATGATTGTTATGACGTAACACTTGGTTACCATCAGGACTTCACCTGATGATTGTTATGACGTAACACTTGGTTACCATCAGGACTTCACCTGATGATTGTTATGACGTAACACTTGGTTACCATCAGGATTTCACCTGATGATAGTTATGACATAACACTTGGTTACAATGACGACTTCACCTGGTGATTGTTATGACGTAACACTTGGTTACCATCAGGACTTCACCTAATGATTGTTAAAACGTAACACTTGGTTACCATCATGACTTCACCTGATGATTCTTATGATATAACACTTGGTTACCATCACGACTTCACCTGATGATTGTTATAACATAACACTTGGTTACCATCAGGACTTCACCTGATGCTTGTTATGACATAACACTTGGTTACCATCACGACTTCACCTGATGATTGTTATAAAGTAACACTTGGTTACCATCACAACTTCACCTGATGCTTGTTATGACATAACACTTGGTTACCATCAGGACTTCACCTGATGATTCTTATGATGTAACACTTGGTTACCATCACGACTTCACCTGATGATTGTTATGACATAACACTTGGTTACCATCAGGACTTCACCTGATGATTGTTATGACGTAACACTTGGTTACCATCAGGACTTCACCTGATGATTGTTATGACATAACACTTGGTTACCATCACAACGTCACCTGATGATTGTTATGACATAACACATGGTTACCATCACAACTTCACCTGATGCTTGTTATAACATAACACTTGGTTACCATTAGGACTTCACCTGTTGATTCTTATGATGTAACACTTGGTTACCATCAGGACTTCACCTGATGATTGTTATGACGTAACACTTGGTTACCATCATGACTTCACCTGATGATTGTTATGAGGTAACACTTGGTTACCATGACAACTTCACCTGATGATTGTTATAAATTAACACTTGGTTACCATCAGGACTTCACCTGATGATTGTTATGACGTAACACTTGGTTACCATCACGACTTCACCTGATGATTGTTATGACATAACACTTAATTACCATCAGGACTTCACCTGATGATTGTTATGACGTAACACTTGGTTACCATCACGACTTCACCTGATGATTGTTATGAGGTAACACTTGGTTACCATGACAACTTCACCTGATGATTGTTATAAATTAACACTTGGTTACCATCAGGACTTCACCTGATGATTGTTATGACGTAACAACACTTGGTTACCATCACGACTTCACCTGATGATTGTTATGACATAACACTTAATTACCATCAGGACTTCACCTGATGATTGTTATGACGTAACACTTGGTTACCATCAGGACTTCACCTGATGATTGTTATGACGTAACACTTGGTTACCATCAGGACTTCACCTGATGATTGTTATGACGTAACACTTGGTTACCATCACCACTTCACCTGATGATTGTTATGACCTAACACTTGGTTACCATCAGGCCTTCAGCTGATGATTGTTATAATGTAACACTTGGTTACCATCACAACTTCACCTGGTGATTGTTATGACGTAACACTTGGTTACCATCACAACTTCACCTGATGATTGTTATGACATAACACTTGGTTACCATCACAACTTCACCTGATGATTGTTATGACATAACACTTGGTTACCATCAGGACTTCACCTGATGATTGTTATGACGTAACACTTGGTTACCATCACAACTTCACCTGATGATTGTTATGACACAACACTTGGTTACCATCACAACTTCACCTGATGATTGTTATGACATAACACTTGGTTACCATCACAACTTCACCTGATGATTGTTATGACATAACACTTGGTTACCATCAGGACTTCACCTGATGATTGTTATGACGTAACACTTGGTTACCATCACAACTTCACCTGATGATTGTTATGACCATCATATATATACGATGTAGAAAATTCTAACAGTGCTGCAAAACCATAAATCTGCCTTTTCATTTATGGCTGATAGTCTCTCCATATAAGTGAAAACAATTTATATCTGGAACACAAAACAATTTATAGTAAAAAATGATTTTAACTATTCTAACATTAAGTTAGATAATAAAAAAATCGTAATTTGACGTCTTCGTACATCAAAGCAAATGACTGTATACTCCATGTGTTAATGTTTTTGTTTTGTCCATATGTTATAAAACATGCCATAGTGTTTTAAGCCGGTCAATGTAATATTTCAATATTAAGAGCTCAGTTTATGAGTTTTGATGAAAATAAAAAGAGAAAACTAATTGATAAATTGTTCCACCTATTCAACTGTTCTGGAAAATGATTCCAAATATATTCTGAAAGAATATTATCTAGGTTTTAATATAAGGATGGATGGGAAAACGTATGATCAGGCATGAATGAATACCTGTGAAGACATTGAAAATTTTGAAATGTCCCCTTAACAAAATATCATATACAGTCAAATTAGCAGTATATCAAATTGGGAAAAATTCAAACACAGAACAAGAATTTTTGTAACAGTTTTCTCAGCATCTACTAAACACAGCAACTTGAAATTTAAAAATTTGTATGCGAGTCTAGTATGAGGTCCCGTGCCACAAGTATGAATTTCAATTCTGCCAGACATCTATATCCTGTTTACCGACTTAGTTTATTTTTTGACATTTACGGTCAATGGTTTATGTTAAAAGCGGAAATGTCATTCCTCCAGTATCAGTGTCTCAGTATTAAGATTTTAGGACAACCTCTATAAATGATACATCCATTATAACTTGTGAGGTATCTTGTGTCATTTGCCATCCGCTTGTGGTTGTTTTTATTATATTTTTAGAATTCTTTTACTAAATGTTAGACATATATATTTTATCAGAAGTTTGAATGTTTATGTTAACATTAAAATTACGGTATGTTTAGAACTTTTAAAACTGAAAAAAAAATGATTTTGTAAATATCAGTTGATCTCTCTCTCTCTCTCTCTCTCTCTCTCTCTCTTATACTTCATAAATATCGGTTTGGGTTGGTGTCCAAGTTACCTTAAGTGTCAGGTTACAGATCAATGCATCTCTCACCACTTAGTTTTGAATCCCTTAGAACTTAGTGTGAGAAGTTTGTTAGTTTGCTTGCAAGCATTGGTGACTTTAGCCAGGCACTCTGGTTTCCTCCACCATTCAAGAACTGACCACTTTGATATAAGTGAAATAATCTTGACTTGGTTGTAAGACTCCATTATTCCCCTCCACTCTAAATACTATATATTATTGAAACATTTTACATAGATAATGGGAATGAGATGAATTTGACAAACAATTAGGTTTAGATTTGATTTGTGACAAATCTGTGTATAATCTGTATATATCATCTGATAGATCATTTGATAGGCCATAAGTGTCCATTTAAATATTCCTTTAATATTAAGTGACTAGTCACAGATCTATATCTGAAGACATAATGATGTTTGATCTTGGCTAGGAATACACTGGTGTATATATACAAGGGCTGATTGATATGTTGACTTGAGTTGAGTTCAGTAATGGTGTCTAACTCCCAGTCAAGAATATTTCACTTATATGGAGACGTCGCCAGCTATAGGCGAAGGTCGGAAATTTTAACTGTTTGTTGCGCTGATGGCATTATACAGCAGGGTTCTTTACTGTGCCAAGAGATTACCAAAACACAGAGCCTTGTTTTTTAAGTTCCCATCCAAAAAAACCATGACTTTTATTTCTTAATGTCGAGTGCTTGGCAAAAGAACAGTCACTATCCACTTTTAAGTCTTGGGTCAAACCAGGTCGGGGTTTGAACCCAGGGCCTTCCATTTACAAAGTGAGAAAGAACAGATTAGGAAACAGTTCTACTGGCCTTTATAAGTAGGTGGTCCTCATATAGAGGTGGCCTTTAAGGCAGGTTGGACTGTATCTATATACTAAGATAGAAGATTCTGACTGAGGGCTGCAGGGCTTTTCTCATACAAATTGGGAAATTTGAACATGACCTTCCACTTACGGAGCTAGCACTCTTCCAACTGAGCTACCACAGTGGTCCTAAATGATATGTGTCATGAGGCTTATATTGAAGGAGTTAAGCATTAAAGTCCTTTTTCAGCACTTTTATTTCCATAAAATTTAAAGTTGTGTTTCAGAAGACCGTTGTTCTGTGGTCCGTTTATATATTAACCAGGTAACACTCTTTTTATTAACTGGGCAAGTGACACTTGCAACATTGACAAAATCAGTGAAATACTTAAATGTATAATTATAAAAAAATGTACAGAATCACTCGAACCTGTTAGTTTGGTTTTTATTTTTTTCTGACGCTAATTAAGTTCTGTTGTTTACTTTGATCCATGGTTATGGTCTTTATATCCAAGTATTGTTATTTCTACAGGTTGTCAGTTGACTACTGTCTTGTCCAGCACTGTTCAATCCAGTACTACCAAGTCTCCCCTGGTTTGCAAGTATTGCCTTATATCTGATTGTCTGTTACTATGGCAATGTATTCTTGTATGGATTGCGATTATTCTTGCTGTTATGATTTTGATTGGCTGTTGTGTTTTCTGTTTATGGAAACGTAGACAAAAATCTGAAAAGGATGAAAATATTGACGACATTAAAATACAAAACTTAAAGGATAAAAGTGGAAATAACTTAGATGTCAATAATGATGACAAGACTGATTTGAAATCAAATGACAATCCTGGATATGACCATTTGTAATTACACACACAAGACTGCTGTGTGATAAAGTTAAGTCTAAATCAAGATCAGTTAGGGAACCCGCTAATATTTTTCTTAATTTATATAGAAAATTATATAGAGTGTAACCTGTATATAAGGATTACAGACAGATGGTCTATATTAAAATAGACATATTTTTAGTTAAAATATGAAGCAACGGGAGCTTAAAACATCTGTATTAATGGACTGGTGGCCTTTATATAGAGGGGACACTAAAACAGGATTTACTACATATATATATATTATGCTTCTATTACTATAAATCTACTAGTAAAGCTCTGATTGATATCCAAATTTTGCTTTACAAACACTCAATATAACTCCTCTGTTGTGCTGTTTGTCTTTATAAGTGTATACAGTAAAACCTAACTGTCATAACCACTATCTGTTCAGTTAGTCAAAGTTTGATGTTCATTGAGATAAAAGGAATAGACTTTGGTATAGCCAAACAACATTGATCTGTCTGCTTGGCTTTTAGCTTAAATATTTATCATAGAGCAGTACATTTATATATAGGGGACACAGGTGTTAAATCTGGGAAAACATGGGAGAAACCTGTATTGTGTGTACAATCATGTACTGTGAATCATATCACTGCCCATGTATTGGGTAGAGCCTCCTGTATGAGTCATAATTGAATTCCTAAAGAAAAGTCAAGTTGACAGGTCAATGGTGTTTGTCTATGCTTTTGGACATTAAAATAAATAAGTGGGGTGGAAAAGTTATAGACAGGCATCATAAGGAGGTTTTAGTGTGTTATATTTGTAAATTGTTAATTTGTTAGTTATTTGTTATAATGATTTCTCCTGTAAAACACAGACGCAATTAGACAAAATGATTTAAAGAGTTGCTGAAATATTTGAATATTTTCTCAACTTTTTAGAACATTTTCATACAGTGGTTATAAGCTGTGTCAACTTTATCATAGTTAAGCATATATAGTTTTACTTTTAATTTTGTTTTTGTTTTCAAATTTTACATTTTAAATCATTATTTTATTATTATTATTAATTCCAAGTGTTTATCAAGTTCTAAAAGCTTGATTAAATGTTAATTAAGAAATGTATTAATATATTGTTGATCTCAAATTTAGCAAGATGTTTGTATGTATAAGTGATTTATATTTGATAATGATAAAAGTCAAGAGTTTTGTTTGCTTTTATAACCCCCACACCACCACCACCACCACCACCACCACCACCACAAACACATACATGCACACCTAAAGAATACAAAATTATAAAACTAATTTTTGCTTATAGTATATAGCTTCATGAATTGATTGAAAATTCTGGAAAAAAATCATGCATGAATATTCTAAAACTTAAATTTTATAAATGCTTAGCTCCAATTAAGCTTATATAATATCTGTATTTAGGCTAGATACACTAAAATGAATCAGAAACAGAAGGGAAATTTGTAACAGTTGTTTGTTTTAAGCGTTGTTAGTTTAAGCCTACAAGTTACCAGGGTAACCAATGATATTACATGTATGTCATTGTCATGTGACAAATTTTGGGTTTAATGGTTTTAATCTTTTGTTTGGAATTTAAAAATTGAGCTACTAGATTTCTTGACTGGAAGTCAATATTGGAGTACCATCATGTACTATGTGTTATATATTGAAGGTGTTAATGCAACACACGAGTCAGCGGAAGACAGTACTAATACTATTGTGTAGTATGTATCCTAAAGTTATGTTGTATGCATTATCAAAAACTTAATTTTCATCTTATTTAGATTGTTCAGAAGCTATAAAGTTATGTTGTATGCATTATCAAAAACTTAATTTTCATCTTATTTAGATTGTTCAGAAGCTGCCTGGCATCCCCCATGTTATTACTGGTACAAAGTCATCGTTCATTAGCTTATTGATATAGCTAGTACTGGTAATACTGTATTTCTGGGTTTATTCTCTTTGCAGGGTTCATGTTAACTCATTTTTGAGGCCAATTTTCTGCCCCATTCACAATTCAAAATATCATGGTCATTTCACAATCACATTGCCAATTTTCACAATTATGGAAATTTCGGCATTAAAACAGTATTTTGGAAGTTTCTTTCACAATTTTGGAAATTTCAGCTTTAAAAACAGTAATTTGGAGTTTCTATCACTTTTTCTTTTTCCCAGTTTTGAGCATTAAGGTACTTATATTTTGACAATTGTAAGTGGACAGCCCCATTCACAAAAAGGTGGGAGAGAGAACCCTGCATGTCTTTTATTTTAGTGACTTTGTAGCCCTTTTTATTAGCTCACCTGAGCCAAAGGCTCAAGTGAGCTTTTCTGATCACAATTTGTCCGTTGTCTGTCGTCGTCGTCGTAAACTTTTCACATTTTCATCTTCTTCTCACGAACCACTGGGCAGATTTCAACCAAATTTGGCACAAAGCACCACTAGGTGAAGGGGATTCAAGTTTGTTCAAATGAAGGGCCACACCCTCTTTAAAGGGGAGATAATTATGAATTATTGAAACTTTGTTGGTATTTTTCAAAAATCTTCTTCTCAAAAACTATTCGGCCTGTAAAGCTTAAACTTTTGTGGAGGCATCCTTAGAAAGTGTAGATTCAAGTTTGTTCAAATCATGGTCCCCGGGGTTAGGGAGGGGCCACAAGAGGGGGATCAAAAATTACATAGGAGTATATAGAGAAAATCTTTAAAAATCTTCTTCTCAAAAACTATTAGGCCTGAAAAGCTCAAATTAAAATGGAAGCATCCTGAGGTAGTGTAGATTCAAGTTTGTTCAAATCATGGTCCCCGGGGGTAGGGAGGGGTCACAAGAGGGGGATCAAGTTTTACATAGGAATATATAAAGAAAATTTTTTAAAATCTTTTTCTCAAAAACTATTAGGCCAGAAAAGCTCAAATTAAATGGAAGCATCCTCAGGTAGTGTAGATTCAAGTTTGTTCAAATCATAGTCCCTGGGGGTAGGGTGGGGCCACAAGAGGGGGTCAAGTTTTACACAGGAATATATAGAGAGAATCTTTAAAAATCTTCTCCTCAAAAACTATTAGGCCAGGAAAGCTCAAATTAAAATGGAAGCATCCTCAGTAGTGTAGATTCAAGTTTGTTCAAACCATGGTTAAATAATAGTGTATTTTCCATGCTGTATTCTTTTATATAAGTATTTTGATATAAAGTTAAATATATTGTTCATGAGAAATATATTAATTGTACTTGTATTTAAAAGCTAATTTTTAATGTAAATCCTGCTGTATTCTATAATTTCTATTTGCCATTTCCCGATTACAGTATTCGGCCTATGCATTTTCTCTCTTTTGAGATTGGTAGATTGCATGATGAAAATTTTTTTAAATTATTTCATTGGTTGAAATGCTGTAAGAAAAAGGTAACGGAATAAGCCGAGGCTTGTCGAAACATCAACCTTTTACGGTACATAGAAATACTTACAAATTGTTTAGTGAAAAGCATCGGTAGGAAGTATAGATTTCAGTTTGTACAAAACCTCCCTCCCCTGCACTCACTTCAATACTGAACTCATTTCGGCTTCTACCTAGCAAGTTGCTCAGGTGAGCGATGTGGCCCCTGGGCCTCTTGTATTTAATTCATATTTTATTCCGAAAATTCCGTCTAGTGCTGTAAAATAAAAGTGGTATTATATATAATTACAAGTTTTTAATAAGCTTTTATTGATATTTGCCAAATAACTTATTGATATTTGCCAAGTAAGTTATTAATATTTGCTAAATAACTTACTGATATTTGCACAATAAGTTATTAAAATTTGCCAAATAAGTTATTAAAATTTGCCATATAACTTATTGATATTTGCCAAATAACTTATTAATATTTGCCAAATAACTTATTGAAATTTGCCAGCAAACAAATTTTTGATATTTGCCAGCAAATAAGTTATTAATATTTGCAAAATAAGTTAATAAAATTTGCCAAATAAGTTATTACAATTTGCCAAATAACATATTAATATTTACCAAGTAACTTGCCTTTTATGTTCTCCTTTTTGGCTCATCTGGACAAAGCTCTATATATTGTGGCATTAACAGGTATACTTTATTTGTTAACCTTTTCACTTTGTGGTCCTTATTGGACAAGTGATCTACAGACTGGAATTATGGATCACAGTGCTTCTCTCCTGTAACCTAGATTCCAATACCTTACAGATAGATCCTAATGAGATAAATGTTTGACTGTTTTCATGGTTATAGTCACTTATTATTTTATACGAGAGTCTATAAGTTATTTTATCAGTTTTAAGTTTTCATGCAGAAGGTCAGAGGTTACACTTTGGGTGTTGAAACATAAAATATATCAAGCCAAACCAAATTTGGTCCAACATGATTGTTTAACTGCCTGATTTATATGTCTTCAAATTAATGATTGTTGACTATGTTTGACTAGATAACCTAAATTATTGATGAATGTATCTTTATGATTTCAATGTGAGCATTGGACAGTAGTCATGTATACTTTTGAAGTAGGAACATTTAGTGATAGACATTGGTCAAGCTGAACCCTGTAACACCCTCCATCACAACCCCCAACCCCCAACGTGGCCATTAAAGTAATCCTAAAAAGTCAAAAATAGTCAAGCCAAATCTCTCCAACATTGTGACCTTAAAGGTGCTTAGCTAAGGTCTGTAAAAATGGTTACTGATGTGTATCATAGGAAAGATTCTGGGATCAACCCTGCAGCATTGCCTTTGTTTGCAGGGCGCTTAATCGACTAGACTTATTAACCTTGCTTACAACACAAGGATTTAAACAGAATTTACTGTTGTCTCAACATAAAGTCAACAAATTTTCTAAAATTACCATTTTGGTTGAACAGATTGACTTAAAAACGACCATTTTACTTGCCTTTGATAAAAATCATTTTTACTACAAAGTATTTTAATATATCTGCACTACAAGTTTGCAATATTGAGTTATATATCGATTTTGATACTTTAAAATCTATGATAAATATCACATTATGAAGTAACTGGATATTTCTGTACCTATACTTCGTATCCTTGGGCATGTGTTTGTTTATAGCAATATAACTTGTTATCTTAGAGATGATTCATTTTTATTCACTGGATAAATTACCCCGCAATAATCCAGGTAGAATCAGATTGTACTTATACAATAAAATATGCTAAGGTAGTCAGTAGTTACCTGACCTTTGACCCCTAAACCAGGAAGTATTACATTGACTGATATAAGATATTATAAAGGCATGATGAAGTTTTAAATTTGTAAAATAGTCCTGTATATTTTTGAATAAAAGCCAAGTATTTAAATATTTTACTTGACCTTTCAGAACATTGAGATTATAATGTTTATTTTTTCCTCCATGGATGACAAATGAAATGTTTGTGAAATTGTTAGGGGATTCCCCCACCTTTACAACTTGGCTTATTTACAATATCTACAATACAATACTTCTTAGTAACCCTATATATACAACATTTGTATAAAGAAACAAACTGGTTTTTAATTATACTCAGTCAATTGAAATTTTCTAGCTCACCTTTGCAAAAGGCATTGTAACATAAAAAGTGTTTTAATATTTTACACCAGGAACATGTTTGGGGGGGGGGGGTTAGTTTTGAAAATACATTAGACGTCTTTGTCTGATTAAGTTTTAATTAACATAAAAACCAGTAGAATTTATAATTTCTTTTTTCTACACAGCCAAATTTTGTTTTTCATATGTGTATTTCACTCGAATCTCATTTCATATGAAGTTCGCATGAAAATTCATGTGGAATTTTTCATTTTAGTCATTCACATGACTTTCACACAAAATTTTTAACATGGATTACATGTTATGGAATTTAAATGGTTTGCAAGTTGAACCAAAAAATAACTTCAATCTTAAACTATTGTTCATTGATACTTTATAAAACTCAAAAATTGGCTGTATACTGATCATAAAAGGCCTAGGCCAATTATTAAATTGATTTGTTTCTGGTCTAACCCTATCAATTTTCTGGATGGTATTACTTAAAATTTCCTAACATGATTTTTGGAACTTTTATATTAACAAATAACACTATTCTTATTATTATACACTAACATCAAGGAGTCATTGTTTTCTGTTTCTCATATCACTGACATTCTGATTTTTGCTCATTCTTAGGCTCAGCTGACTGTGTCATATCAACCTCTGATAGTCCAAGCATCACTGATCAATCTACAAATATGCATGCAACAGAACAAAGTAGTTTAGCTAACACTGGTGATGTTGTTAGCACCACGGTGAAATCTACCACATTGCCACCGACCACTAAACCCTTGTTATCCGAGGAGGAAGTCCTCATTTTAGCCGTCAGTTTATCAGTGGGAGTATTCATGATTATAATCATTATAATAATAGTTGTGTTTCTGTTTCGGAGTGACAAGAAAGGCCAAAGCAATAAAAAACATTTCAAGGATAATAGAAGTACAGGGAAACAAAGGGCTGATGAAAATGAACTAAAACATACAAAATATCACAGTGAAGGCATATCACATAAAAAGCAGCACCATAGTGATGTTGGGCATCACACGTCTACCAGTGCTAAATCTTCTCCACAACGTAGTAATAAACATAATTATAATTACTATCAGCCTCAAATATTGCATGGACATAATTACGGATTTCAGGAAGGACAATCGCCCTATACTGAGATAACTGGGAAGGTTTCGATTATTATTATGACAATAGAGCTTACAGTGGCAGTAAAGCTCATGGCAGATATCCCCATGACAATGATCACCATGGTTACACAAGACATCAGAGTTATCCAAACAGATATCCCCATGACAATGATCGCCATGGTTACACAAGAAATCAAAGTTATCCAGACAGATATCCCCATGACAATGATCGCCATGGTTACACAAGAAATCAAAGTTATCCAAACAGATCAGAACTGAATCTGTATCCATCATTACAGCAGTCCTACACTTATTATTAACTCAATTTTCCTCTATTATAATCATGATTTTAATCAAGTGACTAAAACCGTTTTTAGTAGTTTTTCAACATAAGTGGCTGAGTGGTCAAATGTTTACAGATCACAGTGCCTTGGGTTCCAATCCCACTCGGGACAATCCTAATGTTTGAAAGTTTGTCAGTTTACTTTTTGAACTTCATTGGTTTTCTATGGCCATATCAGTTTCTTTAACTGTCTGGGAAGTGACTGCTTTGATATGAGATGGGACATAAACCATCATTACTCCACGCCATTCTACTACATGATTGTGTGTATTCCATAATTGACTCCCTCTTTATAAGTGAAAAAAAATCTTAATTTGGGCGTAGTTTGCTCCACTTAACTTCATCAACATACCAGTAAATGCCACATTGATTAATAAACATCATATAAACCAGGGATAAAGATTAGCAGGGGCCCAGTAGCCAATGGCTACTAAAAATCAATCTGGGCACCTTAATGTTTACACATTTTAGCTATTTATTACTGTTACAACTTCCTGGGCTTCTAACTCAAAATATTTAAGCTTCATCTCTGTAAACACGAGAATTTATAATGATTTACTGGATATCAAATGACAAAGATGGGTATATTTTTATTTTGACCTCTGACCTCTATAGAGTCCGTAAAACTTCCTGGTAGGGTGTTTTGTTTGCTTTTATCTAAAATTATATCAAATTATCAAATTATCATTAGGATAGGTACAGTTAATTTTAGGTTTTTTACCCTCTCTTTAAAAACTTCCTCATACCGATATACCAGTAGATTATGTTTGCCTAATGGATAATTATTTAGATTTTACTCTTCAGCAGAAAATATTCAGACCCTATATACCTATATTTTCCTGAGACAGTAACTGTTGTATTGATATGTGGTCTCAAACAGAGTATAGATTTCAAAAGAGACTTTCAGGCCTATATTTACCTATATTATATAGCAGTATATACTTTGCATAGAAATTATATGATAAATCCCAAGGTTTTAGCCTGCAATAAATATTGATATTTGCACGTTAACTTTGTTGCTATCCGAGGTTTCCCTAATCAATTTTTTCATACTGCACACTTTGTTACATGACGCTGTTGTTTATGATGTCGTACGATTGTTGTTGCCGTCATCACTGTGTTGTAGTCATATTATACTAGTTCTTAGATCCATTTACAACAAAATGGTATTTTAGATGAAATTTTTGACAGGAGTAAACAAATTTCATTTTGCTATATAATAAAAGATATTGTGAAAAATTGTCCCTTTTGTTTGTAATTTGCACTTACAAGCTTGTGCAAATGTCGAGTCAATTCGGGACAATATTTCACAATATCAGTTCTATAACCCTATGATATAGATATTCAGGTACCAGATGTACAGAATTGAGAAACAGAAAATTAATTTTGATTTTTTTTAATGTACATGACAATATAATGTACATATTATGACTGTGAAGGACTTTGTTGATCCTTATCTCACATAGCATAGGCGTAGGAGCAGGGGGGGCCAGCGGGGGCCAGGCCCCCAATGTCAGAGAAGGGGGGGGGGGGGGGGGGGGGGGGGGGGGGGGGGG